>CM066210.1:30201687-30326687 GCA_033675395.1 Rhodiola chrysanthemifolia | reverse complement strand
TTTATTTTTTGTGTTTTTCTAATTGCTTCGCTTTGTCTCGTGCAAGTTGGTAGAACGACGAAGGTGATGATCAGATGCAGCCTTATCAGCCTACGATAAAGGAGCTGTCTGCACCCCAATTTTCAGAATATACTTTAGTGCGTCTACGAGGGGCCAGCCACGCAAGATATCAAGATCAAGACTACGGTAGTGCACCATCTATCAAAGGTTTCGGGTCGGCAAGGGGAATCAGCCACCAGGTATCTGCAGGATTTCCATGGCATCTGCCAGACTCTCCGACCTTATGGAGTCACAATGGGGAACTTTAAACTCAAAGCTTTTCACTTTTCTTTAACTAACATGGCTAGATCTTGGTTTTTGTCTATTCCTTCAGATAGCAGCAGAACATGGTACCAGATGCAGAAAACGTTTCTCAATAGATACTACCCAGCAGTTAAGGCCGGACAGGTTCGTAGACAACTGCAGGATATGAGGCAGGGGCCGAACGAGTCGATGTACGGCTACTTAGAAAATTCGAACAACTAGAGTAGAGCTGTTGTAACATGGGAGTGCTAGAAAAGCTGATAATTGAGTACCTGCTTGATGGTCTGTGGCCTCTCAATAGGATGCTGCTAGACGCCTCAGCTGGAGGGGCCATTATGTATCTGTCCCCAGATGGAGTGCAAAATTTGATCGCTGAGGTGGCCGAGAAGGCTAGGTTCTGAGAGGAGGCCAGCCGTCATGAGGAATTTAGCAGAACCAGAAGCATTGCAAAGTCTGAGACCCCGTCAAATCAGATGACTGAGGAGCTGAAGCAGTTGAGAGAGATGATGCAGAAGCTCATGATGAACCAGGTGGCACGGGTAAAGCCTTGTGAGTTCTGCGGTGCAACTAATCATAAGACCGCCTGCCCTAGTTTACAGGAGGATACATAGGTTGATGTCAACGCAGTGGGTGAATTCCAAAACTACAATAACCATGCACGCCAGTAGACTCAACAGCAGTACTATCGCCTACCATACGGTCAACATCAGGGCAGCTACAGTAATCAGGGACAATATCAGCAAAGAGGGCATAGTTACAATCAAGCAGGCCCTATTAATCAAAACTCCAGCAAGTCTCTCGAAGGTGTGGTGAAGGAGTTGGAAACTACCATGCAGCAAAATCAGGCGAAGACCGATGGATCATTAGCGGAGCTGGCTAAGCAGATGTCCAACTTAGCCCAGACTGTTTTCGAGCTGAAGAGAGATCCAGGGAAGCTACCGTCGCAGACAGTGCTCAATCTGAAGGGAAATATCAGTGCATTGGGAGTTACGGGTGAAGAACGAGTAGACAGCTGAGAAAAAGTGGCTGAAACAAAGAGGACCGCGGATGATGAACATATTGTTGGTATCCGCGGGTCACAAAATAACACACAACCCGCGGCAACAAACTGCACATCACCCGCGGCTGCTTCATCATCCGCAGACGCTGAACATTTAAGAAGTGCGGACGATGATCATTGTATTGGTATGCAGATCGAACACTCAAAGTGTTCTTCACCCGCGGTCTTGTCTAAGGTGAATTTAAAAACTGATCCTTCTTTACCGTTTCCTGTGCAGATGAGAGCTCCTGAGAAGCATATGATCAACAAGGATGAGCTAGGAGACGAGTTGGAGGCAAATCGTGTGCCAGAAAAGCCAACAGAGGAGCACCCGCTTGCTGCGAGTTAAGAGGCAGCACCTAGAAAGTGTAAGGACCCATGTGTCTTCACAGTCACCTGTGGTATTGGTGAGACCCTCATACATCACTGTTTAATTGACTTGGGTGCCGCTATTAATGCTATGCCTTATTCTTTATCTTGCTCTTTGAAAATTGGCCCATTGAAACTGCCTAAGCTATTGGTAGAGTTAGGGGATAAATCACGTATTCGTCCTGTTGGCTTGCTAGAGGATTTAACACTCCATGTTGGAGATCTTGTTGTTCTTGCAGACTTTAATGTTTTGCAGATGGGAGACGCTAGAGATGAGATCCTCCGACACTTATTTTGGGACGTCCATTCCTCTTAGCCACTAAGACCAAGATTGACATGGAAACATGCTTGTTGTCACTTGCGTTTGGTGGCAGGATATCGAATTTCCTATTTTATGAGGATGCAGACCATCCATGCATGAAGAAACCACCGGACATCGTGAACACACATACCTTGGTGCCCTAATTCCAGACCCACTAGATGAGACTGGTTGTACAGCTAGACCAGTGGCTATGAGTGGAATGTCCTCGAAAACTCGGGAAGATGTGAAGGCGAACCCGCCTGATCAATAGAGAATATACACGAGCACACCATTCCTCGAGGGCTATGAGCAGAGATGAAGTTTGACCTCAAATACCCATGGGATCCTAACTTGTGATCCCTAATGAGGTATCGTTGAGCCAACGACGTAAAACAAAGGCGCTCGCAGGAAGGCTGCCCCGTAAAATTTTAGTTTTTTTTTAATTTTTTAATGTCGTTTTATGTTTGTTTGAGTCTGAGTCGTGTTTTCACATTATCTTTTGGGAAAGGAGAACATTTTTCAAGCAGGGAACCGGTGCAACTCTGTGAGGACCACGCCCAGCACACATATTAGCCGCCGCGCCCAGCAGCTAATTTAAATGGCTAATCTCTTCTTTGGGTGCGGGCGTAAACTCTTCCTCCGGCGCGGCTCACTCGGTTGACCAGCGTTGAATGACTAGTTTGACCAAAATTTTCACCATCACGCAACGAGACGAGGGGAGTTCCTGTGCACTTTTATTTCTATCTTTTTCCCTATACATGTGTGTCTTGCATTGTTTGTGTCTTTGAACTTAAGTCGTGCCGTGAGGACACGGTTTGGTTCAAAAGTGTGGGGTGGGAGAGTCAGTCAGTCAGTTGTGTCAGCACGTATATTTTTCTTGCATATTGCACAATGTCAGCAAATTTCCTTTTGAAAAATAAATGAGAATTTGTCAGTCAGTTGTGTCAGAACGTTTCCTTCTGGAAAAAAAAAATTTGAATGAAAAGTATGAAATATCTCTCTATTTCCTGGATATGCAGTATTGAATTTTGATGATGTGAAATATATGATGCTGATTATATTGTATTTCTCTCGTGAAATCTGAATTATACTTTTACATGTGAATTTAACCCACTACGTGCCTTTTGAGTTGAGATAAACGAGGATGTGGAGTTGATAGAAACATCCTAGAGAGACTTGACGAAGCACTCAAAGGACCGAATTTCGAGTTATATGGTTATGTGGATTTCGTGGAGGCTAGCACTTCAAGACTTTATGGTTCAGAGTTTACTGCGCCGCTGCAGCGTTTATGTAGGTAGGTGGGATGGGAAAACAGACCGTCCTATCTCTAGTCCGAAGTAACCGGGAAGAGGTGGGTGACCCTCATATTGACTCGCATCAAAAAGGGTGAGGATGAGAAAGAGCGGGGAGGTATTTCCATATGCTCGCGGGTGATGATTGGACCTCCTTCAAAAGAAAGGAAGAAAAGGACAAGCTATTCACAACAAAGAAGCAAAGCTCAAGAAAAAATCAGCCAAATTGTGAAGGTTTATACAGAAAACGTGAAGTACATCATTCTTACATCAAGAGCCAAAGGCCAAAGAAAGTTCACTACATCGAAAGGTGTCCAACAAAGGGAAAAAAAGCTCAAAACCTTGAAGCTCGAATGAATCACGTGCCAGAAGCAATGAAATATAACCATATAGCTAGAGTTCGGGACAGCGAATGCAGATCATGGGTCTAAAGAGGGCTATCTCCCATTCATCCGAATTGATTTGAATTTCAGCTCAAAGGTAACATGTATCAAGTTAATTCTATGTTGAGCATGATGATTTGAGTAATGATTGAGTGATGCATAGAAAAGCTGAATCTAGACTAGCAACGCATATTCATGTGCATCCTTTCAGGACGTCGAAGAAATTGTGGTGTTATATTTGTTTTCTTCTGTGACTTGTTCTTGTTCGGGACGAACAAGTTTAAGTGTGTGGTGGTTGGATTAGTCGTATTTTTACGACTCGTCGAATCAATTAATCCCATTTATTTCGACACTTAATTATGCGATCAATTACTTTTAAGTATGGTTTTGCATTTTCAGGTGTTTTGGAAACTTTAGGAGGAAACGTTCATAAAAGACGGCATTTTATGCCAAAAACACCACAATGGCAGATCAGACCTTTGGATGTTCGACGGAGTGCTGGGAATTGACCACGGATCAGAAAAATATGAGCTACATGTCAATGCGTAGCTGACTCAATTTTATACAACTCGCTAGTTCACACCGAGAGCAGCAGAGGTCATTTGGATGGTCGAATCGAGAGCCAAAGTCAATGTTGGCGCGCAGAATGGGTGAACTGTCTCCGAAAGGATCACGGACCGTGTGCATTTTAAGTGCGAGTCCGCGCCGATAAAGTGTTCATCGTCCGTGGCACTAATATGTGCATAGCCCTCGGCTGACGTCAACAAGTCCGAAAATTGGAAATCTAGGGCCAAAACAGACTTGGAAACCCAATCAACTTATAAATTAGGATTTTGGGAAAGGTTTCTAAATCATTTATTCCGACCTTGAAGAATCAACACGATGACTCTGGAGGAGAAGGCAAAGCTTTCGGCGAAGAGAAGAGATTTTCCATCATGAATATTTGTGTTTTTATTTCGATGATGTGTAGCTAAACTCCTAGTTCAGTTTAGGGTTTCGTTATTGTGACATATGTTTTGAGACTTTATTCTTAATGCAATTTCATGTTTCTCTAGTTCTTGTGTTTCATCCTATGAATTGAATTGTTAGGTTAAGTGGAAACTTTGCCGTAAAGCTTAATTTGACAACCAATTCTTATTGTTAATATCTGCTGGAAACTTTGCCGTAAAGGTAGATCGTAACACCTAGTTTAATAATACCTTTGCCGGATTATTTAGTTTAGGAAAGAACTAGAAGTCTAACACCTTCGCCGGGTTAGATTGTAGTGTATCACCTTTGCCGGGATACTTTAGGATATTACCTTTGCCGGAATTCCACACTTAGAAACTTGAGATTTGATATTTAGCAGTCGATGATAAACATGTCACAATAGAAACCCTAAGCTAACCTTCTCTTAATGAAATCTTCGTCAGTCTTTTCTCTTGTGCCTTTACAACACTTGCTCACAAAACCCCCCTCTTAAATGTTTTCAGTAACAGCTTCATCAACCGGTTCCTTTGGGTTCGACCCTGCTTGCCGCTACACTAGCCTACTAGCAGGAGATTATAAATTAAAGTTTCACGCGTTAGACGACGCGCGCCAAGATGCCATAGAGCTTAGCCATGTGTAGACCGAAAAGGTCACGTGAAGCCGATCACCGAAGGCTAAGGTCCAGTGTACTAAGATTGAAGACAAGTTACACATAGGGGGGGATGAGATAGTAATTTACATAATAAAAAAATGCCACTTTTCATCCATGGTTGATTGAAATGTCGAATTTGCTGATTTGACAGTAGAAATTCGGGGATTTGGGCTATACTATAAGGTAAGAAATCTTCCTTCTTTCAAGGCAAACCTAACTATGAGCACTTTTAGGTTGCAAGAACCTATAGTTATAGGTCAAGCAACACCAAGAAACAATCAAATTGGCTCTGATACCACGTTGTAATGTAATGTATTGAAGTTCTAAGAATCCAATATCCCCAATTAGTCAAATTAGGTCAAGTTTATGGTATTGTTCAATTAGGCAAATTCTTGTAAGCGAAGAACAACAAGACTTTTTACAAGCTTCTAAGGAAGAACAACAAGCTTCAATAAGGAAGAACAACAAGACTTTTTACAAGCTTCAGGTAAACCCTACTGCTTGGAGCCTCAGATCGAGGTGGCTCGCCCAACGTTCCACTATAATCGCCAAAGAGTTTGCACAATTACAAAACTCCTAAACAAGCCAATAAGCCAACGACCCAAACCACTATCCTAACAAAGACTATGGACACGAACTAAGGGAAGAAAACGAGACTTCTCTGGCCGAGAATAGTCGAGCGCCACCACAGACGGCCGAAATCAATCAGGTCGCCGTCCACTCCAGGTCGTAGTCATGCCTTGGTCAATCGGTGAATTCCGAGCCGCAATAACGGTACTCCAGTGTCACTCTCGATGAACTGATCCTTACGAAGTAGCTCTCGATTACGATCGTCTCAAGATTCGCTTCAATTTCTCTCTGGTAGGTTAAATCGATTTTTTACCCTAATTCCCAATTTTAGCGAGCCTTATATCGAGCTGGAGAAGACGAACCAAACGCCGTCGCATAGCCAAATTCGAGTTCAGCTTCGCGCTCGTCCAAACGACAACGTTCCATTTAAGAGAACTCAATGAAACGCTAGGCTTCGTCCAACTTCGGACCTTTCGCGCCTAAGGAAAAACGACGTAGCACTTTCCAACCGAAATACCAGAGTTTGCCTCCAAACCAAAACGCCACCGTTTTGGCTCTTCTACAACTCAGCTTCAGCAGTTTATCGAGCTTGATCTCCTGCAGCTTCTGGCTCCCATGGCTCAACCTACAACCCTAGAAAATCTATACAAAATCCTCTAAGGGACAAGTTCCTAGTCTAGGGCTCATTTGCTTGTTGACCTAACCTATAGGAGCACAAAAGGAGGATTAGAAAACCCTCACAGTTTTGAAATGTGATTTTCACCGGTCCAGCCATTTCTTTCACTTCAACAATGGCAATCTGCATTGTCAAAATATTGAAAATTGTAAATCGTTTTGTTTTATCATCTAAAATTATGTATTGTTTGACCAACCGCGTAATCTTCTGAAGCATATCGAAATGTTCTTTGCGTCCCAGAAAATTCATCCTAATAAGTAGCAGTTTAATTAAATGCTCCCCTTATGATGCCCCTCTTACATTTTCATGTTTCATATAAAAAAAACTTCACAAAGCACCTCCTGAACATTTGCGCTTGCATCACCAATGAGTCGTCAAGTCTGTCCGAGGATGTTACTTTGAATAAGAAAGCAATGCAGCTGGCATTAACCTCGTTAAACAACATATTGTTCCACTTCTGAACCGTTATGGATTTCTTGTTTTCAATTTGTATCACTGCAACAATTTAAGTGGAATCTAGTTTAGTGGTACCTGTTTTGTAGATAGTCCTGCATAGTTGCGTTTCTTTCTTTTTGTGAAGTACATGCAGACACTACACTAGATGGACACTATTGTCACTGATCAAAAAATGCCGCGTAAGGACGTTCAAAGTCGCATAAGGTCTTATGCGACTGCGGTCAGTGACATAAGGACCAGTCGCATAATGGGTGTGACATAAGGAAAAATGCGCCTCACTAATGAATATCAGTCACATAAGACTCCTTGAGCGAAACACTTATTTCGGCCGCGTTAGGAAATACGTAAGTCGCATTAGATTTTGTATATCCAGAAGTGAGATGACATTTTTACAGATTGAGTTAGACGCCTAGGTACATTTTTGAAATATCTGTCGCGTTAGTATATTACGTACTGCATTTTATTCGGTCGCGTAAGTGCGGGTTTCACATTTGTTTAGTCGCATAAGTTCCTTATCTATGTTCGAATATGTCACATAAGTTTAAAATCGTCTTCTTTTGTTAAGATCTATAGTCGCGTAAGGCAGCAATAAATATCATTATTGGAATTTTGGCACATTCAAAACCCCCTGATATGCTCATTAATAAATTAGTAGAAACAGTCACCAACAAGTTCAAAAAGAACACAACATTCAGTTAATTACACAAAACACCTTATCAAACGTGTACTGAAAAGTTAACCAACATCGAAGTTATTCAAAGTTAAGCTACAACCAAAGTTCACGGAGTACCCAAACCAAATGAAGCACCATCTGAAACATTGCGACCATGTCCTGAAGGCCCCACCTTCACCATATCCTCCAAAGCCCTTAGCCTACACTCGTATTTAGCATCTTTTTTTGCTGGCTCTTCCTTTGCCTTGATCAGCTCTTCCTTGAACGCATGGTTAGATGCCCCGCCTCTAGGACGAGGAGGCCTCCTAAGATTTCCACCAACTCCGGACACCACAGCCCCTTTCTTTTGCCCGACAGCTTTGTAAATGTTGTCTAGCTGTATCTTTTTCGGGAGGGGTACGGTTTACGCTGGACAACCATGCTGGGGTCATCTGAATCATCATACTCATCTTGGGTCAGCAAATTGATAGCATCATTCATTTGCTCCTACATATAACAACAAACATTGTATTTAACTAAACAAATTAACAGAAATGTAGTTTGATACAATCATCATCAATGTACTTTACAAATAAGAGATTGCACAATGATACATGTATAGCGAACAGTGGGAAACATAAAACTGAATACTTCTAAAAAATATGAACTAGCAACACATAACATAAACATTAATACTTAAACAGCTGAGGTGCAAGATTTAATTCACAATATAATTATCGAACAACAAAACATAAAACAGTTTGCATAGTCCTAATAGACAATATACCAGCAACATATTCATCAATTTATTCAGTTTACACAAAATGCAATTGAAAAGCAGGACTTAGAACATTACCACTAAAGGAAGACCCTCTGGCTCCTGGGAGTACACCTCTTAAAATGCGGCAACATAGGGTGCCTTATGTCCCTTTTCCATGTGCTTCACCGCTCTAATGGTGAATGAAGTTTTGCCCGAATGGTCGTTCATTTTCTTTTTCCTTGCATCTTTCATTCTAACTGATATTGCCTACATAACAAAGTAAAAAATTAGCTAAACAAAAATAGGGAAGTTAATTAAAAAATTGTCACTTATAATGTAACATCACCTGCTGAGCAGGCTCTTGAAAGTGCTGCACGAGCCATTTCCATTGTTTTCCTCTGTGTATGAGTTCCTTGGGTGTTTTTTTCCATAAGCCAGATAGTGACTGTAACAATCAGATTTCCAGTCTTTGTAGCGAGAGTTGGTCATCCTAGTTATATACTTCCATAGCAAAGTGTCGTCTTCGGGCAAGAAAAAGGAGGCTGTGTACCAACCCAAAAAAAGTATGTAAGTTCCTTAACTTTTTAACATAACTAATAAGAAACATTCTAATGCTCAATAGTAAAAAATGAAACTTATACTCAAGTAATTGGTGACTATATTCCTGTGCTTCGGGTCCAATTCGGAGTAAGTTGGGGCTAACATCGACACTTCAACTCCCAATTTGATGGGTCATCATGCTCCGTATTTTGTCGCTAACTGGGCCATTTGCCTCAAAGCTGCACTTCACCTTTATCCTCGATCCCAATCTATACACCAAGTTTGCTAACTTGATGACACAGACAACTCCTCGACGTTTGCGCTTTTTCCCTGGTTGATAAGGGGAATCTGACATAACAATTAGATAGTGACATTAATAAGCATATGTAATCCATCATAAAACAGAACAATATCAAAAAATGACAAAGATCATAGTGAAATATCAATATATAGAACAACTTACCAGTCGCTAAGGACTTCTTGCATCTTATGCTCAGCAGTTCATCAACAGGTTCTTCAGCATGTTCTTCATCATATTTTTCTTCAATATTATCAGCCTCAATATTCTCATCAGAACATTCAACACCCTCTGCTTCTTTAGAGGCAACACCAGAGCCTTCCACATCTTCACCATCTTCAGCAACATCATCTTCTTTGTCAGCAACATTATCTTCCGCCATTTCATAAGCAAAGTCATCTCCTTTTTCAGCATCATCATCTGCTTTCCCAATATCATCATATACTTGTGGCGAGGGTGTTAGGGATGGGTATAGGTCACTAGCAGTTGAACATTGACAGGATGAAGTACTTAAGGTACGAGCAAGGTATTTTGAAGTTGGGGGAGGAACATCTAGGGTTTCAGTCTTAGTGTTTAAAGGTTTTTCGACTCTAAGCTATGACGAATTTCTAGGGCTACGGCGGAGTTGGAGTTGGATGGATTTCTTCTTCGGAGTAGTATGGATAGCAGTTTCAGGGGTCGGTGTTTCGAGCTCGGATGAGACGGTGTCAGTTGGTGGTGGTTCTTTGGATGGTGGCTTCTTTGACGGAGGTTTTGATGGTGGTTTTTGCGGTGGTTTTGTTGCCGTTGCAGGGCATTTCACAGCCGCTTTCTTCTGGTTCTCCTTGGTCGGTCCTCCTCTCTTCGAAGCTGGCTCAAGCGTGTGAACCCTGGCCGGTTTTCGACAGCTAGATGATCGGAGCTTCATCGGAGCTTTGCTGGTGGGGTTGGCGATTTCGGAGAGGGATTTCTTCTTCGGTGGCATGGCGATTGTGGCGGAGATGTCGAGTGGGGGATGGAGAGAGTTAGGTTAGATGTTGGAGTGCGGCAGATGAGGAAGTGAGGAAATGAGAAGAGACCCTAAGTAAAGAGAGGGTTTTTTGTTTTCCAGCATAGACTTGTTTCAGTATTGGACACGTGTCTGGCTATGATTAATTACATCCTTAGGCGACTAACATTTATAATGAGACGCGTAAGGAAGTTTTTTACAAAAATGTAATATTTCATTTCCCTCTTAAGAATTCAATTTGTCCCGCCCAGAGAATACCCATCTCCCCTTATAAATCTGAGTATCTTACGTAACTTATAAACATATATTCATTCGCTTAAGAGTCATCAGAATTGAAAACACTATCTTCATACAATTTACATTACAACAAGCATCCCTTACAATAACCATTACACATGACACCTGCATCAAACATTACCAAAATACTGGGGTAGAACTACTAATCATCCTTGGTCATCCCCATTCTCCTCACCGTCAAGATCATCATCACTTTCATAAATGTCACTTACATATTCAAGTTCGTCATCATCGTCCTCTTCATCTTCGTCTACAAACTCATCATCGTGTTCATAAAACACTACCAATGAATAAATAAAATTGATGATATAACAAATTACCAGATCAAGCAAATAGACGTGCAAATCTTCAACCCGTGAATCATTATCACCGGAGGGATTTTCCTTGTAGTATTTGTTCTCATGTTTGTAAATATACTCCCTTGCCTCTTCGCAATTTTCCATCACTGACCAATGAGCGAAAGCTATCTCATCCTTCTAGAGTTGCATTCGTCTAATGTACCCCATCGACTTGATGACATGCGACGTAACTGATATGTCCCAATGTTCTTCCTCCTCTTGATTGCCGTTGCATCTTCGATCTCCCTCATGTACAACTTACAATACATGACACACTCGTGAGCAACATATTGTTCCGCAATACAACCTTCCGGAAACGTGTGCTCCTCACATATTTCTTGTATTCCCCAAGTTGTTTGCATAAAGTAAATAAACATACAAAATGTTAGCTATGCAATATATATATGCATATAGGGTCGCGCTCAAATGTTACCTCTTCTTAGAGTGTTACCCTATTACTCTCCTCTGATTTGTTGGATGAATTTCATCCAACCAATGAGGGCGCGCCACCTCAAAAGCACGGGGCCCATTCGACATGTGAGTGGAGGATTTGGGTAGTGGGAGGTGGGCCCCACACAAATTTTGTGAGTGGCTAATAGGTAACACTCTAAGGAGGGGGTAACATTTGAGCGCAACTCTATGCATATATTTGTATAATGATGAACTATTAATTAATGTCGTTTTTGCATATCTTTCCATGGGGTACATTCAACTATAGTGAACAGGCCCCTTCAAGATTATTTGTTCAGGTAGATGAATCATGAGATGTACCATTATTGTGAAGAATGACGGCGGAAATATTCTCTCTAGCTGACACAGAATCTTAACTATCTCTAACTTCATGCTATTCACCTCCTCCCTCAAAAACTCTCTGCAACATATTCTCTGAAACCAGTGCGGTAATGATATAAGAGGGTCTACCACATTGAATGGCAAATAAGGTCGAATGAAAACCGATAGCAGGCGTTGCAACATCACGTCACAATCATGTGTCTTCTGTCCAATAAATTTTTTGTCATCAAGATTAATTTTATACCTCAAACTTCCTGTGTACCCATAGGGATACTTGGCGTCTCTCATAAGTTCAAGGATTTCTACCTTTACATTCGTAGTTACAGTGTAAGGTGCTTTACTCACCTTCTCTTTCTTTGACCCGGATGGTTTGAACCATGACTTTCTTCGTACCCCTTGTTCTTCCAAACCTTTTCTAGCCTTGATGTCGTCCTTGGTCTTACCTACAAGCCCAAGTACGGTTCCAATTAGGTTATCAAAAAAATTCTTCTCTATATGCATGACGTCAAGCGAATAAGGATGAGAAATTGATTGCCAGTATGGCAAGCCATAGAACCTGGACACGTGTCCAACAAAGTTTCTCAGCGCTTCCTCTAGGCTTAAACTGTGGATGCAAGCTGAGAGGGGGGTAATCATGAGCCCTTATTTTGTTGAATATGTGAGGACCCAAAAATGATGTAGGGGGATCCCTATTCTCGATTTGGCCATTGAATCTATGAGCAGCAAACCTCCAATCATGATCTCTAGGGAGCCATCTTCGGTGGCCCTGACAAGACATTCTACCTATTATATGTGTAGCATCGATTTCATCTAGACATAAGGGGCAAGCTTTGTACCCTTTTGTCTTAAGGCCTCACAACATGCCTAGACCCGGAAAGTCATTTATAGACCACATCACTGCCGCTTTCATAAAGAATGGTGACCCAACATGTCGATCGAGTGTACAACATCCGTTGTCCCATAACAGCTTAAGCTCATCAATAAGCGGCCTCATAAACACATTCAAGCACTTGACTTAGGGCCTGATATCAACAAACTTAGTATGTTGAACTCCTTCTTCAAACATATATGGGGTGGCAAATTGTAGGGAATATGAACAATAGGCCATGTGCAGTGAGAGAGGCCTGATGCTCCAAACGGATTTAAACCATTAATTGGTGGCTAAACCCAGTCGGACATTTCTGATCTCACTTGCAAACTCTGGAAATTCCTTGTCAAATTTTTTCCATGATTCCCCATCTGCGGGATGCCTAATGTACTCTGGATCGGTTACATTTCTAGTGGCGTGCCACCTCATTTGGCCTGCAATATGGGGTGACATATACAGACGCTGCAATCTTGGAGTCAAGGGGAAGTACTTCACAGTCTTTTTTGGAACCTTGCTTTTACTTCCACATCGGGTGTATCTTGCCTCGCCACACACGGGGCAACTAAGATGATCTTTGAACTCTTTGTAGTACAACACACATCCATGCTCGCAAGCATGTATCGTCTCATAACCCAACCCCATATTCCTCAAAACTTTTTTCACATCGTTATAGGAATCGGGGTAATTGTTATCCGGTGGAAGAATTTTCTTGGTGTTATGTAGCATTTTATCAAACCCCTTGTCTGGCAGTCGACTCTCAACTTGCATTTGCATTGCCCTCAAAATAGTTTCAAGTACGGTATGATCACAACTTTTGTACAAAGGAGTCTGGGCTTCACCTACAAGATTGTTATACCTTTCATAAGCCATTATACTCTTTGAATCACCATCCTCTGCATCCATATTCATATGATCCTCTTCATGGATATGTCGAAAGGGAAATTGATCATGAATATCCATGAAGAATCTCCAATGTTCGGTTTGGTTGGTGATGCGTAACACCAGTACTACTTGTTTCTCCGTACCTCTCCGCAAGCCATCCTTATCTCAATTGATATGCTGAAGGTTCATTACTCTTTTCACTATTTGATGTCCATGTATTGTAACTATTCATCATACCATTGTTAATCAAATGGACAAACATCTCCTTCATAGAAATTCTTCCTCTAACCAACAAACACTTTCTACAATGACACAAATGTGTATTTTCTCTGTTTTGCTTTGCAAATTCAACAAAATCAACAAGCCCTTGAATATAGCGTGAATCACCCCTTTCTAACCACATCCAACTCTTATCCATTGTCAACTTCCACCTTCATAATCATAAAAAACCAAAATCAACAGAATATTACAAACACCAAGTATTTCATAACTAATCTTTTTAAAGTAAATCAACATATGGTGCCTTGCAACTAACAAATGTAAAACTATAACACAAATCAAAACATATTTACCTTGCTTTTTCCAATGGAGGAGCTGCTGCGTACGTTTTCAGCAGTGGGGATGAAAAGTGGGAGTGAAGGAGGAAGAAAGGTGGGAGAAGAAGTTTATGTTTCCTCATTAAATGCTTTAGTCCTTTCGCGACTCACTTCGCCAATATCAGTCGCTTAAGCGTATGGTTGGTGTAACGGTCAACTTTTACAATAATTTGATGGTCAAACGTAAGACAGTCAACGATTACAAATATCGGAGATTACGTGTCGCTTTATGTATTACACTTACGCGACTACTATGTCGGTCTAACCAAGCAGAGTCACATAAGAACACTTATGTAACCGAGTTTGAGTGAGTTACATAAGGACTTATCGCTTAAGTACACTTATGTGACACACTTCGGTCTGTTACATAAGGACTTGTCGCTTAAGTACACCTATGCGATGCACTTCGGCCTGTTACACAAGGACTAATCGCATAAGTGCACCTAGGCGACAAACCGGTATTTCTCAGTCGCCCAAGGATACTTATGCGACTAGTCCTTGTGTAACTGATACTAACTGTGTTACATAAGTGACCAACTGGTGTAGTGAGGTACAATATGTTTGACCCTCCTTTAAATTGGTCCCTTGAGGTGCTTCTTTAATGTAAGTTTCGGTGTTCTTGGTGGGTTCCCTTCTCTACAAGGCACATATTGTTGTGACGGATAACCTGAAATGAAAAGTACCGTAACACTTAATATTAGCACTTTGATGTGTTGTTTAAATATTTGTTCATAAAACTTACCTGATACACCATTTCTTCTAAATTACATGGTTGATCCATATATGCTTCATCATCCATTGATTGATAGTCTGGAATTTGATTGAGTGCTGCTGCAGCTGCCTGCTTTTCAGCCATCACTACAGCTACTTTCGCGTTTATAAGTTTAGTAGCCTTCGTCGCAGCTGCTCTGCATGTCAGGAATCTTTATTTGCCTTTCATTGGCAAACTAACTGAAGTCCCTTCACCACGTAATTAAGAAAACCCCTACACATATACGTATTATTATAGACATGCACATAAGAGCTAATAACTGTGCTCAGTTTTTCAACTCTTTATCTTGTTTTACGTCTTCAAGTATCACTTTCTGAACAACAAAATTCTCTAACTAAAACAATTACATATCTGTATTTGTAATGATCCAAACTAAAAAAACAAAATCCTTAATTAGGGCATCACAAGAACTACGTGCTAGAAAAACTAAGATGCAAGCTCAACCAGATCTATAAGCATATGTGACACTTTGTTCTAATCTTGTCTTGGGGTAAGTTGGGTTTGTTACTCATTTCCTAAACCCTAAATCTAAGTGAAGTTTGTTTTCACTATATACATTGCAGTGATACAAATTGACATAAATTGAAATTGATGGTATTTACACACGACGTCCAGCCACCCTGGGCAAGGTGAATAATATAAGATCCATGAAACTGTGTGGCGTTGCTGAATTTTATTTGGTCAGAAATAATTTGTAACTCTAGGAAAAACTCTAGGGTCGTAAAAGGAGTTACTATCATGAAATACTAAGATAGTGCCAGTTTCTACTAATCTATTCTAACAACACTTTTGGTGTCGATGGGCTTTTTCCGATTAAATAGTAAAACAATAAGTGCACATAATAACATAAGAATATGCACGGACCTATGACACATGAATTGTACTAGCCTAAAAACTATGGATAGAGCGCAATGTGTTGCAACAAGTATTGCATAAATCAGGGAGTTGAAAGATTTGTACAAATTGTAAACAAAAACACTAACATACTAGAGGTGGCTAATAATTTTGTATTGTCATGATTAGCTTAAACTATCCGAACCTTACAGTTGTTAACACTACCATTATTGCAACGCTCTACTCGCCCCAGAATGCACTTTCATGCATCCAAATAGATTTTTTTTCTTCAAAAAGACTCATTTGGGTTTCATAATATCTCAAATGACCCAAATGAATTTGGCATTTCAATTTTGATCCATTTTTAAAAAACCGGATCCTGGGAATCCGGTTTCTTTTAAAAAAATTAATCCTACGTGGATGCCAAAAGGCAAAAAAAAAAAATTTTTAAAACACCCGATCCTGGGGATCTGGTTTTGTGGGAAATTTAAAATTTTATTAAAACACCGGATCCTGGGGATCTGGTTTTGTAGGAAATTTAAATTTTTAAAAAAAACACCCGATCCAGGGGATCCGGTTTTGTAGGAAATTAATTTTTTTTAAAACACCGGATCTGGGGATATGGTTTGGTAGAAAACTTAATTACCAGATCCCCAAGGATCCGGTTTTATAATCTCTTTTTTAAAAAATTAATTTTTTTTCCACTCGACATCCATGTAGGCTTTATAGTACACGTGTTGTCCACGTGTTTTTTAATAAAATCGGATTCCCAGGATCCGATTTTGTTAAAAACAGGTCAAAACTGAAATGCCAAACTCACTTGGGTCATTTGAGATATTGTGAAACCCAAATGGGTCAGTTTAAAAATAAAACTCCTCCAAATGCTTTACTTCTTTTATTGGAATTGGAACGTCAATTTCCGAGTTGTTTAGAATTGTGACATGAACTTTTTCCTTTATACTAGTAAAATGAGGCATAGGTGGTACCTCCAATTACTAACAGGTGGCGCCTTGTCGCTTGGTTTTCGTAACAATTAGTTTCATATCCTAGCCAGGCGAAGCCTGGAGCACATGCGGCGCCTACTCCAGTTTTGGTCCAATTTCAGTCTATTTTTACCTATTGTCGTGTTTGAATCCTCTCTTAGACTTAGTCCATGCAAACTAAAACACTTGAAAAGAATATTTGAGTGGCAAATTTCGCTTGGAAACATTCTTACATCTATAAATCATGGAGTCTACAAAGTCATAAAAAATTGGCCAGTCAAACTGAAGCTGATTATTGCAACGGAACCTATCTAGGAAACTATACTAAAGCTATCTTTTTAGTTCGGCGCTTGGTAACTATATTTAAGTTTAAAGAATTGTTGATAGTGTTGTTTTTGTTGTTGATATATATCTGAAACTTGGATCTTGTACTATTCAATTTGCCATCAAATCAAAGTCAGCCAACGTTTAACCCATTAAATAACTTAATTGGCCTGCGAGAGGTTGCTTTGTGTTAGTTTTTATGTGTGGCATGGAGTTTGGGAAAACGACTTCAAGGTGCTCAAGCACAAAGACATTGATGGAAGTCATTTATGGAAGCCAGGCTGTTTAAAATATTAGTGGAACTCAGGCGTTGATCAAAGGCTGGAGCAGATCAAGTTTCCTAAATCCATAAGTTCACTTGTTCAAGTAAGGCGGTCCATGAAAAGAGATAATGATGGAAAGAAGAACTCGCAAAAGTTGTTTTTGGAACAAGAAATATTGGCTATGGAGGCAGCCTAAATCTTAGAAAGGGTTCCCTAAGAGTTAGGAGATAAACTTGCAAATCTTTTCAAAAGATTATTTAATCCGTTACCAAAAAATCTTTAGCTGAGTATGAATACCTGGTTAGGGATCACGGACTAGCATCGATTTCAATATAAACCAAACTCACATGCACTGAGAGATAGAAGGGGAAAATCGAACACCATATATCTCATTTTTGTTGTGAGCTCACGGTGCTGTGTCAGTCTGTTCGAGGTGATGTTTGAGACTGACTGACTGTTGCACGCATTCAACTGCACACACTGAAAATGGTGACTCACTACAAATTTTTGGTTTTTTTCCGTCTCAAAATTCCGTCACTGAAACGTCACCAGACATGCCGACGGAAAATAATTCGTTATTTTTCCGGAAAAATTCCGTCAACAAAAAAATATCGTTGTATTTCCGCCAACAATATTCCGTCTCAATATTTGACGCGGAAAATCGACGGAATTTTATTGATGGAAAGTTGACGGACAATGAGCGGAAATATTGGCAGAAATATTTTCGTGACATTTCCCCCTTGATTCCGTCATTTCTTTTACCGTTATATTTCCCCTTCGATTCCGTCATCCAAGCATTTCCGTTATTTTTCCCCTTTCATTCCGTCATCCGACACATAAATTTGTAATATTTATTTTTAGTTACCTTTCATTGAATATTTTAAAAAATTCCATCAATATTCCATCACATTTCCGTCGACGTTGACGGAAATTTGTTGGAATATTGACGGAACCTAATTGACGATGATTCTATCTGATAAAAAAATTAAATTGCCCAATTCCCTCCACATTCCATCACCATTCCGTCACCTGTAAATGGTAGAAATATTTTTCATTTTTTCCGTCTCATTTCCGTCACTATTCCATCTTCCAAAAAACATTTTTAAAACCAGACGCAACCATTTTTAATCATTTTTAAAACCAGACCATTAGACAGCGCTTTTATGGAAAAGCGATGTCTAATGTGGACTTTAGACATCGTTTGGTTACAAGCGCTGTCTAAAATAGACATAAGACAGCGCTTGTAACCAAACGCTGTCTAATGGTCTGTTTTAGACAGCGCTTGTAACGAAGCGCTGTCTAAAGTCTGTTTTTAGACAGCGCTTTTCCACAAAAGCGCTGTCTAATGGTCTGTTTTTAAAAATGATTAAAAATGGTTGGGTCTGGTTTTAAAAATGGTGAGCGGGATTGATGGAAAAATGAAGGAATATTGATGGAAAAATGTTATTTAATTTGAGCGAGATTTCAGACGTTTGGACAAAACTTCGCTTAACGCGGGATTTCGGACGTTTTGAAAAATGTTAATAGAAGCTCGCGACTGCCACTCCTTTAAGTATGTTCTGCCTTCTCTACTTTTAGTGAGATTGGAGGTTATTTAACTGCAAGAAGCGATCAGTATCATCGACATCAAGTAACAAACACAGGCTATTGGTTCAAGCAGTGGTTCCTGTTCAAAGGGCTTCTCGTTAGCTTTTGAGGTTGCTGCTAGGAGTAAGAAGCGGATCACCAGACATGTTTTCGAGGTTGTTGCTAGGAGTAAGAAGATGTTATGTGCAGAGACTGAGATTCAGCAGGATGAGCATAAGAAGAAAATACTTCTGATGACCACACTCTCCAGTCCAGTCTACAGTCCTCTCACCGTCAAAAATTTGCTCAGCAGACCAGCCATTAGAATTATCTTGCTCACACTGAGGAACATATGAACCTGTATTTTATTATCAGTACAATTATTATTAAATAAAAATATGTTGTGTATTTTAACTATCGTTCTGTATTTTATTATTAATACATTTACTTTTGAAATCTGTCTTTTAAAATTAAAAATGCAATTCACATGCAAAAAAATTAAATTATAAATGCATTTACTATTAAAAATGCCCGCAAATAATATTTATATTTGTAAAGACAATATTGGTGACGGAATTGTGTTAGAATAATGACGGAAAATTTGATGACGGAATTTGGTGGGAATTGAGATGGAAAATATTGGTGACGGAATTTTGTGGGAATACGGACGGAAAAATTGGTGACGGAATTTTGTGGGAATTTAGATGGAACATATGGGTGACGGAATTTTGTGGGAATAAGGACGGAAAATATAGATGACGGAATTTTGTGGGAATTTAGACGGAGAATAACTACGGAAAGAGGCCGGACTTGTGACGGAATTTAGACGGAATAGTGATGTAAAATTGACGAAAATGGATGACGGAATTTTGACGAAAACTGAATTCCGTCGGGAAAAATGCCGTCAACGTGGTCGGTGACGACATTTTCCCGGAAAACAAGGCATTTCCGGCACAATTCCGTCAACTTTCCCTCATTTTTTTGGAGACGGAATTTTTTTAAAAATTTGTAGTGACTGGTTATTCTTAGGGTGAACGCTTCGATCTTCGGAAGAATATTAGGTGGACTAAGAGAGGGATCTCCGATCTAAGGAGAGCTTAGATCGTAAATTACTAGAGTTTTAGAGAGTAGGCCGTTTTAGAGGGAGTCTGCAAACGTAAGTCCGTTTTACTCTACAGGTGATCGTAGTAGTATTACTTTCCACCCGGCTTCGGACAAGCCCCTCATACGTAGGGTCGTTATTCCACCGGACTTCGGACAAGCCCCTCATACGTAGGGTCGTTAACGCCGAACTAGGTAAACAACTCGTTTGTTCTAGTTTTCGTTTGTACAACTTCTATTAGCGTGGTAGCCTGTTCTGTCAAGTAGTTCAACCAGCTGTTCACACACGAGCTGGTTGTTTATCTCGGTGTGCAAATAAGAATTGCATTAGAAAGAAAGAAGAGGGAGATGCATTGGTTTTTGCCGCGCCTATCAAAAGTGGGGCATATTAGTTTCATATAAATTTTGATACGCAGTTATCGAAATTGAGTAAATCGAATTTAAAATTATATTCCCTACTTCTAAAAATATATGAAAACATCTAAGTTCTATATCAAATATATTAACTTCCACCCACTAGTACAGAACACACTAAAGATAGCGCTTTAGATAAGCGATATTTTTCAAAAAACGGGCATTAGACAGTGCTTCAAACACAGGCGCTGTCTTATATACACTTTAAACAGCTCTTGTCAAAAGGCGCTATTTAATGTTCACTTAAGACATCGCTTTTCTAAAAAGCGCTGTCTTTTATATAGACTTTACACATCGCTTTTGAGCAGGCGCTGTCTTAAGTAGAAATTAAACGGCGCTTATGCCTAAAGTGTTGTCTTATATCTAGACTTAAAATGGCACTTTAAGAAGGCTCTGTCTTAAGTTGACATTAAACATCGCTTATGACAAAAGCGCGGTCTAAAGTTAAACTAAAAACAGATCCGATTTCATTCTGCTGGTTTTTTACTTTCTCACCGTCGTCCACAAAATTACCTCCACTTTTGAATTCTCACCTTCTTCAATCCCGCCAGTGCCACCACCATCGTGTTCTTCGCATCGTAGCCAAGGTGTGTTTAGTTTGTTCACCGTCGTCGTCGAGTTCATTCGGTGTTTGATTTTTATTTAGTCTTACTTCGTTAGGGTTCCAATTGTTGAAATCCTAGCCAAGAGCTCAGTTCCGATTCTGCCGTCATTGTCCGATTTCGTTAGCCTTGAGGTAAGTTGCAACCGAAATCCACCATCGTTAGGGTTCATAACTCACATTGACTTTTAGTGACTAAGTTTGTACATAGCTGCTGAAATTGCTAAATTTTGATGCGATGAAGTTGCTGAATTTGGTTATTTGTTTGGCAGTGAGTCAGTTTGTTTATCAAAGCATTGAAGGGAATAGCTTGCTGGTGGTTAGCGCCCAAGTGAAGGTGAGTGAGGCTTATTTGGTTACACTCATACCTTGCTGATGTGTATTTTTGTAAGCAAATCATGATGAACTTTACTGTCATGTTGCAGGAGTGAACACATAGTTGAAACGGTAGCGGGGGAGTGGTCTAGTTTTTCTATACATATGGTGAGCTCGAATTGATAACAATACAAATATCTAGGAATTAAGAATTGTTTGTGTGAGACTTGTTGATAGTGTGGATGGATGGAGATTGGCAAGGGGTTAGAGTGTGTAAGAATTGTTTGTGTATTCTTTTGATGTTACGTTTGTGGTTTTGTGAAGTGTTTGTCTATGTGTTGTTAGTCTATATAGTTTGTGTTTCTTCCTTGGAGCGAAATTGTTGCATTATGTGTACTTTTGATGCAAATTGTATGTACTATAATTGTTAGATATACTTGCAAATTGCTTGAAAAATAAATATACATGCTAATTTTGCTTTTACTTTTCTTTTGTCTAATATAACATAGGTTGCAATCTATTCATATCGTTAATCAACACTATACATACAGTTTGATGACACTTGACATCGCGTGGATGTCAGCTAACCATCTAACAGATGACTACGAGCAAGGAATTCATAGTTTTTGTAATTTCACGAGGTTATTTGTTAAACAAAATGGGTCCGAATACGTTCACTATCCGTGCATGCGTTGTTGGAATAATAAAAAAGTTAAAGTCGGTGAATTGGTAAACTACCTATTGTTAAGCGGTATCAATCCCAATTACAAAGTATGGCGTATGCACGGTGAGACTGAACCACAAAATGATGCACCTTAAGTTGTTTCCCCACAAATGGCTGATTCTAATACTGAATGGGAAGATGACGATTTGATTGTTATGGTTAACAAAGTTTCCAAAGAGTTGAATGTCAGGCCGCGGGTGTTGGAGATGCATAGAAATGACTCTTAACTATCGATGTACGAAGGTTGTACAAAGTTCACCAGGCTGTGGGTGCAGAAAGAACACCAGAAATCGTTTGTTTTTTTGTTGAAGACAAATGGGGTCGTAGATGGTTGCACTGACCGGAGCAGTGACAACAACGATTTGATTAGGTGGCTAAGTATTGGACCTCGCCCTAACGTTCATTCATATAGGGCATATGACATCAATGGTTTTTGTTTCTACACCAAAAGTCAAGATGATCGTAGCGTTGTCCAGAACAGCGGCGTTACATTATTAGCTGAAACTACGCATGTGTCTAGCGCTAGAGATAGAAATCCAGTACATGCTTCTATTAACTACTATGGAGTTGTTGAAGAAATATGGGAGTCAGATTACGTACACTTTCGTATGCCCGTGTTTAAATGTAAATGGGTTAACAATTCTGCTGTACGAGTGGATGCTTTTGGAATGACGTTCGTTGATTTTCGAAGAGAAGGTTATAAGGATGAGCTATTTATAATGGCCTCCCAAGCTAGACAAGTGTTTTACGTGAAGGACCCTTCAGTCAGTCATCAGTTTATTGTCGTGCATGGAAAACAGCAATTAGTGAATTGCCCAATATCGATGATTTGGTAGAGGATTGCATTCATGTTGCGGTTCTCGTTGAGGTCGAGAATACTGAGATTGATTGGGAGTCTCTTGTATTTAACCGCAAGCAGACCAGATATTGCGTATGCCGTTGGGGTATGTGCTAGGTACCAGGCGGATCCCAAGGAGAGTCATCTTCTGCTAGTCAAGAGGGTCATAAAATACGTGTGCGGAACTGTAGAGTATGGAATCTGGTACACCAAAGACACCAACTCAATTCTTGTTGGCTTTTGTGACGCAGACTGGGCAGGAAACGCTGAAGATCGAAAGAGTACTTCTGGAGGTTGTTTTTTCTTGGGAAACAACTTGGTCTCCTAGTTCAGTAAAAAACAAAACAGTATCTCTCTCTCCATGGCCGAAGCGGAATATATCGCTACAGGAAGTTGCTGCACTCAACTGCTATGGATGAAACAAATGCTGTCTGAGTACGGAGTAGAACAAAAGGAGATGACGCTATACTGCGATAACATGAGCGCTATCAGCATATCCAAAAATCCAGTACAGCACGCCAGGACGAAGCACATTGATATCAGACATCATTTCATCAGAGAGCTGGTTGAACAGAAGGTGGTGTCTCTCCAGCATGTGACAACGGACAAGCAGTTAGCAGATATCTTCATCAAACCTTTGGATGCAGCTCTGTTCGAGACACTCAGATCCTCTTTGGGTCTCTGTGTCATCAAAGCCTGAAGTGTTCCACGTGTGGTCAGTCACGGGCGAAACTCCAGCAAAACAGTTGGACTGATCACCTATGCAAGAGAGCTGGAACAGAAGGTGAATTTTCAGAAACTGAATATTCTTTAAATATTTCAAAGATTTGTTCATGCCGTTATGAGGAAAGAAAGGATTTATTTTGGGAAGTTGAACCGACCGTCTTCGATTTGAAAATCAAATCAGTTTGGTCTGCGTCTCCACTCTCTTCTTTCCAAACCCTAGATCGACACAGTGCAAACTCCCTCAACCGCCCATCCACTCAAACGACGATGGTGAACACAAGAAAATCATCGAAAGCTGGCGTTAAATCTGCTGAGAAGAAGAAAGAGAGCGTGCAATCTTCGAAGGCTCTGGCGGCGAAACCCCGTATTTCGAAATCGAAAGTACCAAAGGTGAAAAAGGTGTCGCCTTTACTCTCCGACAATGAACCACTGGCTGAAGGAAAGAAGACTGGCGAAGGAACTACCATTGAAATCCCTCAAGCTGACGCGGTGGATACATCTAAATCAATCGATGCTGTTTCGACACTAGTTCCTCCCCAATCTGAGGTATACCCTAAATCTCATACTGTTCCTACCACAAATATTTCTGCTGGTGAAAATATTGTGCTGGAGGAAGTTGCGAAAGTAGGGTCAAAAAGGGATGGTGTAGCCAGTTGGGCTGTTGTTGATGTTAAAGTCAATAGGGCTGATGGTGGTGAAGATGGTGCTAATTCCATGAAAGAAGGAGAGCCCCGTTCTTCTGTGTCTAAAGGTATTGGTGGATCTGGAGTATGGAGGGAGAAAATCCATGCGTCTGGGTATGTTCGTCCGGGTGGTTTACGGAGAAAGAAGAGGACTCGCCGAGTCGTTTCTCCAAGACAATGTCTGGCCAAGATCAGTTCAATCAGAGGGAAGCTCATTGCTATGTCTGATGAGGAGACTGAGAAGTGTCTTGATTCCTCAAGAAAGAGGAAGCTAGTGTTTAATGAGGGATCTGACGATGGCTCTGATGAGAAGATTGGAGTTTCAGAAGGTGAACAAATCATTAAGCAAGATGATTCGGTGATCAAGATGGTTCATTCATCAGAGAAGGAAGATGTATTTAAGGAAGCCATAGTAGAAGAATCTGATCCTACAGAAAAGGATGAAGAATTGGAAAGATTGTTCATCGACATTGATGATGTCATGAAAGATTTGGAAAAGAAGAAGGATCTGCGAGTGGAAAGTTCGGAGGAACCTCTTCGTACCCAGGGTGGTAAGGTAGAAGAGTCTGTTGTCGAGATTGCTGCAACTGTTCAAACTGTGGAACCAGGTGTTCAGACTGAAGTTGAGTCAGTTAGTGTTCCAGTGGCAATTACTGTTGAGGGAACAGTGGTCGACCCAGGTTTTGCTCAAGGTGTGCAGGAAGATGGTGCATCCGTTCGTGAGGATGTTACTGAGCCAGTTGCAAAGAAGAATACTCTCTCAGATGATGACCAAGACCCTGTTCCAATTATCAATCTCAAAAAGACAAAGAAGGGCAAGGGATAGAAGAAGGTGACTCTTGATAAATCTATCAAGGGGTCAGCTCAGGATGGTGCAGAGGAGGACATCGCGGCAGGGGGAGCTGTGTCATCCAAGAAGAGGAGGCGTGAAGATCCGATTCCTGTTTCGGAGGATGTTGGGAGATGCGAAGTCCCATCCCCTGAGGCTGATACTGTTCCACTGGGTATCGTCAAGAAAGGAGTGTGGTTTGTTAATAGAGATGCTGCGACGAAGTGGTCATGTGTTCAGAAAAGAAAAACCATACCAGAAAGAGTCTTAGAGGAGTCCCGGTACAAGGGAAAGGAAGTCGTCGATGTTCTAAAGCAATCTGATCTCTTCTGGACGCTGGCCAGATGCAAACCGTTCAACGAACAGCTGGTTCGCGAGGCTATGGCAAACCTTCCTCCACGGTTTGGGGTTATCAGAGATGCGGATTATAGAATCTTCTTCGTTAGAGGAAGGAAAATCAAGATCGATCCAGAACTTATAAATGTCTACTTTTGCATGGATGATCCAGCTGGTGATGAAGAAGAATCAGACTTCGAAAAGGTTGTTGACACCATTACTGCAGGATCGGTTCGGTGGAGGCCTGACAATGTTGTGCATACGGCTGATCTCTCCACGTTCTATTCCATGCTATTCTTCATTGTAGTATCCAACTGGAGACCCTCAACTCACCGTTCAACGGTCAACCGGGACATGTCGCAACTGATTTATCAGATAGGGAATAAGCTGAAGTTCGACCTGGGCAGAGTCATGTTCAAACAGGTCGTTGATCATGCTACTTCGAAGAGAACTCTTCACCAGATTTGCTTTCCGTCCCTGATTTATGAGTTGATCATCCATCAAGCTCCAGATTTGAAGTCCTCGACAGATCCTCTCTCAAAGGCACCCAACAAGTTCATCGTTGACCACAAGCTGTATAAAGGCCGTCACGTGAACGATCTCAAGGAGGGGAACCAGGATGGGCGTGATGAGAGGAGCAAGCTGCTCAAGGACTTGCATGCCATCATGGCTGTGGACAATGAGCAGCGCAGACGGATCAACAAGCTTGCTCTGCCCTCAGCTACCCAAGTGAAGATGAACCTGATGATGTAGATTCTGAGGATGACACTGATGATGAGTCATCGGCATAAAGGTCCCCTGAAAAAACTATCTCTTTGAATTCAGTTTTCGTAAACTGTCGTTTTTTTGTGTGTGTGCTTGCTCTGGCACTGGTTGATTGGGTGTTTGACCTTAGATTGGACCCCTTGCCAGTTTGTGGCAAAAAGGGGGAGTATTTTGAGATGAGACAATTTTTGTTCTCTCAAGGTTGTCTAATGTCTTGATAGTTAGATAGATCTAGTTATCTAGTAGATTTGGTTTTGCCAAAATGCCAAGGGGGAGATTGATGTTCCCTTGAGTGGCATGTATTTGGCAAAACGTAGTTAGACAGTTCAAGCAAGAGTTCAGGGGGAGTTCGAACACATTCTAGGACTACAGTTCAGCGTGGAGCAGACGCCAAGATAACTTCCGGAATGTTCGAAAGATCGAATGTCGGTTCGATCTGTTGATGGTCAGCAAAGAATTCGGACATCAGATATTCGAATGAATATCTACATGAGGAGGCAAGGCTGACTTGGCAAGGAAGTCTGAGTATATTCCTCTCGCCGATTTAAGAAAGATATACATCAAATATCTAGGAATATTTCCTGAATATTTGATGGGATTATCCACACCAGATTTGGACGCTCGGACTCTGCATATAAATACTCACCTAGGGCGTCCATATCTCCGTCGCTTTCCATATCAAATATACACGAGTATACCCTATCGATTGGAGAAGAAGAAAGCGACGGCCGTTTGTTTTTCCCCACTGGAAACTCATCGGTGCATGTGCAGTCTCATCAACGTGCTACTCAGACTGCCTGGAAGCAATCCAACTGGTGCACACCACGAACTCACAACCGGCTTTCAAGGGAAAGCTACCGACTTCAGGAGAAGTTCGAGTTCGTTCGGACTAAGGTTTCGGACGAAGGGGATCGAGCTGACCCGCGGTGATTCTCGATTGCAAATCTGAGAGACGGTGGTTTAGAAGCTAGGCAATTACAAACAAGGCGTTGTGTAAGTATAAGACCTTCTATTGTTCTAAATCACGTAATAAAGATTTGTGTCCCTTTTAGGGTGTGGGAAACCCCCCAGAGTAGGCGTAGCCGAACTGGGTATCATTCTGTGTGCCTTTACTTTGTTCTGCTAGCTGCACTGTCACAAAGGAGTTCCAGGTCTGTCTCAAACAGTCTCTGGAACAGTAGCTTGAACAGGTCACTATATTTCAAATACGTTGCTATAGAACTATTTTGAACCTATGATTAGCCGCTTGCGAGTCGTGTGTACTGACCGTTTGAATGCATAGCTCATTTAAACTATGATTGCCTGACAACTTTGATGAAGATGTTTGACTTGAAGTCGAAGTAACAAGATGAATTCGAGGTATGACATGACTTTACTATGACTCGTTGAGCATCATTTCATGCATACACATTAGTTAGTTGTACATGGGATTTGTAGGTAGTCCCATTCCTGAAAACCTTCATGAGACTATACTCGTCCTACTAAGGCAGCCTAGAGGTTTAAAGGCTTGATGTATACACTAAATGCATTCGTGTCCTCTACGATAGTGAGTTAAGATTTGCATGTTTAGTTTAGTTAGGATTGATCACATGATACTTGAGTGGATAACTATTCTGCAGTTTATTGACTTGAACTTAATGTTTGTTCGGGACGAACAAATCCGAAGTGTGGAGTGTTTTGATCGGTCGAATTCTTGACCTATTATTCACTTCATTCGATGATGGATTATGTTTGTTTTCCCGACATTTTATTGTCATTTAATCTCGTTTCTAGTGTTTCAAGTCATATATCACATACCTAAGACTTTTGGATTGATCCGAAGTAAAACAAAGCATTTAGTGAAGATTTGGGCAAAAACAGGACAAAACAAGGCAGACTGACCTTTACAACATATTTTGCAAGCCTAGAGCGCATATGGTGTTCAAAGGGGTCATGCTATAGCTTGTTGGAAAGCTAACTCGAAGGTCTGCAACTTTCTAGTTTACACAAAGAGAAGATTAGAAGGTTTAGACCACCAAAACGGCAATAGAACTCAGACTCTGTAACAACAAGACTGTCAGGGGTGTCACGGACCCGTCTCAGAAGGCTTGCATCTGCCAAGTCGCGTGACAGCCCGTGACGACCCGTGACACACCCTCTGTCATGGGCCCGTCGTCAATTGTTAGCTATAAATAGCAGTTTCAGACCAGTTTTTGAGGACACTGACTTTGGGGATCGATTTTGACCTAAATTGGCGAAGGAGGACGACTAAGAGCTCAAGAAAGACCAAGATTCGAGGCAGCGCTTCATCAAAACACGGTTTCCTAGTTTCTAGTCTTCGATTTTCGTATGTATTTGTAGTTGATAGCCATGAATCGTGAGTAGTCGTGTTATTCCGGGATCCTATGGATCCCGTGCTTGTATCCAACTCTTCATGTGATTTATCGAATTGTTTTTCCATTAATGCCATCCAAGTTATACAATTTTACTATGCTTAATTTTATCGTTCTTGCACTCTATACATTGAATGGATGTTTTCTTGTATGAACGAAATTAGGTTAAATACCAAAAATATAGATGGGTCTGTGGTAGTTAACTGGATCAAGTAGAATTGATGTTAGTTCGTAGTAGCTATGCTGATAGTATATGACCTAATAGGAGAGTTTATATTAATTGTTACGCTAGACTACGGCAGCTACGCTAGTAGTACGTAGGTATCTATAAGTACAACGTGCGCGCATCTGCGGCGATGGTATAACAACTATGTAGTAGAATAGTTAGTATTTGGAAAACCCTAGGCTTAATAAATCAAAATTGTTGATAATCTGTGGATGGGCAGCGTTCAACGATCTAGGTTAATTTAGACAATGATCCGTGGATGGGCGGCTTGTCTAATGATATTTTGGTTTATTTCTATATTTGATGGCATAGTTGGATTGCATGACATTATCACATGAATTGTATGGTAGGCACGGGTGAAGTGTGATCTTGGAATTATTTCTCTGATTGAGTCAAACCTTTCCTAATTTCAGTGTCACATAGGATTTAGTAATAACCAAACATTTTTCCTATAGGAGTAGCTGAACACATTACTTGCATACTGGTACACGCACGCGTATGTTCCTTGGATCGACCCTTTGCTTACCAAGGTTTATAAAATTTTTTTACTGCAACTTGACCCCTAAAACTTTTAACTTGACAATTATAAAGGGTTAAAAATACGCTTGTCAGGACCCTAGAGAGATGTACTCTTTCATTGATCCAGAGCATTGGAAGACGTTTCTGGAACAACGGTCGACTCTCGAGGCACTACAAATTAGGGAGAAGAACATTGCTCGAGAAAAATCGAACCCGTGCCAGCATACACTGTCTTGAAGCGGGTACAAGAAGGCGAGGGCGGATCTCCTCGCGGAAAAGAAAGCCGAAATGGAGTCTCAGGGTATACTAGCGCAGGGGGATGAGCCTGTCATCCACGTTGAGAGGCATGTGGTATGGAAGAGGGGTCACCAAAGGAGGAATAAAGAGTACGTGAGTGACTCCAAGAGGGAGGTGGCGGAAAATTGTAAGTTGTTTGTGTACAGTAAAATAATAAATAGTACCCTAACTTTGTGTGGTCATGATGAATGTAAAATGATTGATAACAGGATGAATTGCAAGAGCATGGCAGTCAAAGAAGATTTACTTCACAGGGTCAAAGAGACATATTGACGGAGGCCACAGGAAACGACGAGTACCCTAGACGCACACGGGCCGTCAGGAGTTTGGTAGGTTGGCGAAGGTATTCGGGAAGCAGTCATCCTCGTCCAACACACGCTCCACCGTCAGTTCGTACGCGCCTATGCTTAAGAGCCGACACAGTGGTTCCGATCCAGACCCCTTCGGAGATATACCCGAGGTATTATGCAGTCATTTAAAATTATAAAGAAATTGCAATTTACTTCAAATATATTGTATTAATAATTTTATTTGACAATATCAGGCTGGGAAGAAATGCATATTGCACGTGGAAGGAGGTTTGGAGGGGGTAGGCAAATCGTGGCACTTGGCAGAGTTATGGCTGGACGATATGTTCACTATCGAGAGTTGGATGATGCGATGGTAAAGCTGATTGTAGACGATGTGATCGAGCCATCGGCAGAGCAACTAGAGCAGTTTGGGCATTTGTGGGTTGGCCGAAATGGCTCGTAGTCATTGATGAAAACGTAAGTAAGTACATTCAGTTTTATCACACTAAGCAACTCCCTTTTATTTTATTTACTTACTCGCTTGATCGATATTTTAACTTCGGACAGGGATATGACGAGTTTAGATTCTTGAAAATGCAACGCAACAGTTTCAGCGATGATAATACGAGCAGAATGTCAATGCATTCTCGCTTTCTGTATGAGCACGCAAGCATGATGGCTAAATCAACTCTGTATTCGGTGTACATCACTAGCGAGGTGTTTGGAGATGATTGCTTTGTTGATCTGAACAGGGATTGTATTCTGGAGTTTACCCAGTTGAAAGCTTTGGGTGCATCCGCATCTGAGGTTTACGTACGGTAATTACTTGTTTGATTATTAAAAGGTCATAAGTTCGAAAAAAAGTTTACTACCGTAATCATATGCCCCCAGATTTATCAACGACAAGATCCAACGTTCAGGCAGTCAATTTGGATTCTTCAGACCGAGTTATATGACCCCGTCCGAGGACTTCGAGGTGAGGGTGGAGTTCTCGAGAATGCCGGACTATGGTCGTATTTTTGCTACTTCCTTCCGTACGTCAATGTGATGAGTCGAGTTTTCGACTCATTAATAGCCATTTTTCACTATAGCTTTGAGTTGTTTCCGACTTTATTTGACCCTATCATTTGATAAAAATTTCAAAATTCGGCGCAAAACAAGGAGCTTCGGGGCAAAACAGGGCAGATTGATCTTTTCGACTTATTTTGGATTCCCAGGGTGCATACGGTGTCCGAATTGGTTGATCTATAGCTTGTTGGAAAGCGAACTCAAAGGGCTACCACTTTCTAGTTTACGCTAAGACCAAATACGGACTCTAACACAGCTAAAAAGCCCTCGTAAGTCAGACCGGTTGAAATTCCAGCCGACCGGTTGGGCACCTCCATTGTCGAGCCATGCACTGAGGCCACTCCCAGCCGACCGGCTCAATTCCCAGATGACCGACTGGGCCAAAAACACAGAAATTTCAGTTTCGGAGCTATAAATAAGGATAGGTATTAGAACTAAAGGGGGTGGTTTTTTGAGAGAAAAAGTGTGAGAAAAAGGCTAATGAAGGCTCACCATTATCAAAGGATTGCTCGGGGAAGAAGAGAGAAGATCAAGGAAGGAATCTAGAGCTTGCTCAACATCTCCAACTTGGGTTTTCTCTACTAATCTTTTCTCCCTCTTTGTAGTTTTGTATTGAAAACATGTATCATGATGATGTGTGAGTAGTCCTTATTTTTTGAGGGTGTTGTAACCCTCCTTGGTACTCTTTGATCACAAATATACATTGATATTCATATGATTGATTGTTGATTTCATTTTCTCTTGTGTTATGCAATCTAGGTGTTTGTTAAAATGCCTAAGTGACAATTTAGACTAAAACTTGAACCTATGACTTGAGAGAGCTAGGGAATAGTTCTAGGATGGAGAAAATGATCTATATCTTAATCATGAAAGTGAACCTTAGGATATGGATGCTTGACAAGGATTGAATGTTTGATTAATTGGAATTGGTCATTAAGCGAATCATCAATTAATCCAATCGAATGGTGTTAAATTCATGTTCACTATGCTCTTCATATATGAGATGCTATTAAGTGTTTGATGAAATGCCTTAAGTAACATGTTGATCTTAAAACTAGACCTAGAAATCGATGGACCTTAGGTAAGGTCTGGATGTAGTGAATGTGATCATTTCTACGGGATTGAAGTGAACTAGTCCATATGTCTATTGCATTTATCTCCCAACCATAGGATGATAAAGGCAACGAAATGAACCAACAATCTCGATTGAGTGAGGTTTGGGTTAAGAAGGTTTGGCTAAGAATAGATTCACGTGAAAGTTGGTATACCTTAGTCTAAACTAGGTTCAAAACTATTTGACTACCATGAAATGTTTGAATATTGTGTATGTGTTCATTGGGAAATGCCAAGGAGGGGAGTAACCCCTCGAAACACCCTTTTATCTATCTTTTATCTCTAATTAGTTGCCATTTAGGATTTAGACATACTCTTATACATTTTTATTTAGAATAACCGAACGGAAACACAATCTTATATAGTGCATGTGCTTGGCTTGCTCTTTTGGGTTCGACCCGGTCTTTACAAATTGTTTTTGACCAATGAGATTCTATCGCATTCATTTGCGTGTGAAAATCTACAGCGGATCAAAATGGCATCATTGTCGGGGAGTAACTAGTTAGCACATCCCTAGATTAGATTGTGTGGATGTTCCGACTATTCTTATAAATATGTTTCTTTTTTTTATACTTGTATATCCTTCTTTTTTTTCACTCATATCCCTTGCTAGCTTACGTGTATCTTGTTTTGCGAGGATGGACCCCTACAACCAACATAGCTTATACAATGAAGAATACTACCAAGAGGAGTAGCAACTAAACTCATATTATCAAGAATATGGCTATCCAACAAGTTATTACACTTCGAATTGGGATGATACCCAAAGCTTTGAAGTTGAAGACTCCTATCCTCCATACCCACAACCTCCTCAACATTCAAGTAAGCCCTCCAATATGGAATCCATGATTTCCGCACTCCTTGCACACCAAGAGGAGATGAAAAACGAAATCCTTGCAAACCAAGAAAGATTGAATAGAGACTTTCAAGCTCAAGTGATGGAATTCAATCGAAATACGCATGCTCAATGTGATAGATTGGAGGCTCAAAACCAAGTGTTAGAAAGAAAATTGGCGCAACAAGCAATGGAAAATGAAAACTTGGAAGAGGATGAGGAGGTTTCCGAAGCAGAAGTCCTTGAATCTAATGTCTCAAAGCAAGAATGGGATCAAGAATCGGAGGATGAGTTTTCGAGAGCTTTCTACAAGACATGGGATGGTGAATCTTGTAACGAGGACGAGATAGAATGCAAAAGTGAAGCATCCTTCACTACTAGCCCATCTCAAGATTATTCGGATGAGAACACGCAAGAGTTCACCATTCCATCGACGCCTCGGCTCTCCAATGAGGAATTCTTCAAAGATTATGCCTCTTACATAGAGGAAATACCTTTTGTTGATGAATAAGAATCCATCCCTCCCGGTATAAGGAAGCTTAAACATGAGCCCAAACTTCTAGATGAGGATAAGATAGAGGAAGAGCATATGGCGCAAAAGGGACTTCAAAGGTATAAAGACTTTGTTGAGGTTTTCATGGAAGAAACTAAAGGACAACCTCGCATTCAAGAAGACACAAGTCTAGAGAGGGATATTGAGGATTGGGCACCCATGGACGTCATTGAAAAACTCAAAGAGGGGATGCCCATCAAGCTCAAGACAAGTTTTGAAGACCCTTTCTTCACTACGACGTCTTGAGACAAGTTTTGGAGCTTCTTGCCCTATTTTTGAAAGACTATTTGGAAAAAGCTCCCATGACCCCTTAATTTTTAAGGGATCTTCATTCTTAAAGGGGTCATGCTCCCAAAGGAAAGTCCATTGTAGACTTGATGAGAGGAAATTCAAATGGGATTTGAAGGCGGATTGACACCCCAAATGTCCAAGGCCCCTTGAGAAGGGATTCTAGCAAAGGACTTCTCAACGATTGATTCTATGGAGCGCTTTGCTAAACAAAGCCCTTGCGGGAGGTAACCCGGTTTGTAAGTTGTTCATTCTTGTTTTTCCATTATTAAGTGTTTGGCGTGACTTTGAGTAGCTTAGGCTCTAAGTGTGGAGTGTGATATTTATGATTAGTGGGTCAAATTTTAAGTGTGGAGTGTGATATTTATGATTAGTGGGTCAAATTTAAGTGTGGAGTGAGTTCTACTCACTCCAAATCCCACTTCACATTGCCAAGCCCCCCCCCCCCCCCCCCCCCCCCCTTGATTTATATATGAATAATGATGTTGCCCTTAGTGCTAATGTGCTTTATTGGAGTTTACTAGAGTGAAACTATTTTGTTATACTATGTCATGACTCTAGTTTCACATTTTATTGGCACTTAAGACACCTTGTGCACATGATGGAGGATGTAGATTATTTTCCTTGTTTGAATTCTATGAAACTTATGCCATGATGTTATCATGTGACTTGTGATGCTCTCTTGCTCATACTTGCGTTTTGCATGACCTTGTATGTCACTTGTTGCTTTTAACCTTTCATGTGTGCTTGCCATCAAGGAAGTTATTTGCATCATGTACGATCAAGCTTAGCACAATGGCATCTTTTCAATTTGTGGGCACATCTACAAACGAGGGGAGTTCCTATGCGCCTTATTCTCATTCTCTTTATTGTTTGCGCTTAGGGACTAAGCTACATTTTAAGTCTGGGTGGGGTAGTCGCATAGTTCACTCATATTATGTCATGCCTATCATTTTGGAATGGACACTTGCATTCATGTATTCTATCCCTAACATGAGAGTGTTTTTAACCACATAGGCTTGTGATTATCAACTCTAAATCCCTATAAATCACATCTTGCCTATTTGTCACATTTGTTGGATCTTGAACTTAGAACCGACCTAGTCCCTTGAATGTGCATTCTTGTGAATCAATATTATTGCTATCCCTTGTATATCTAAGTTTCTAAGTATTTTCATTGAAATACCTTGGATTAAGTTTTACCAAGCACTTTTAAAAAAATTCACGAAAAACTTAGACCTTTTGTATGCTCCTTAGTGACTTGAGTTTTTCTAATATAGTGCCTTACTCTTGATTGTTTCCCACGCATTCCCTACATTCTTTGAACATATTGTCAAGTTTTAAGTGTGGAGTAAAAAGAGGGTGAAAATAGGCCCCAACAAAAAATGCTTCGTTTTCATGGTCAAAAGGGGGCAAAGCCCCGACTAAAAACTTTCTCAAAGCGCTAGAGAAGTTTTGCCTCAAAATATACAAATGCCGGGGGTTAGGAAGAAAAGTTCCCCCTCGAGAGCATTTGTAGGCCAAAGGTCATTTTGAAAAGAAAATAAGGAGCACTTAAAACTTGACTCTATGTTCTTCCATCATTCTACTTTTGCGTGGGTGCATCATTTGTATTGTGTAATAGTTGGATTAACTCTTGGACGGTCCTTATGCTTGCACGGGAACTCTCAATTGGTCTATGCCCGTTTTCTAAGAACTCTTAAGTGTCGAACTCCTCTTCCCTTATGGATTAAGGCTTAAACGCCTAAGATTTGGGAATGAGTTCCATGTCGCGAACCCATGGGCTAGCCCTAGCTAGCATAGGTGAGCGGTAGACACTCTTTTGTGCAAACTAACAACTGTGACTCTATTGTATGGCCTTGAAAATGAGTAGATCATTGGATTAGACATTTGATAGCTCTAGTATTGATGATCTTGAATGCATAACCTCATGGGTACTAAATGATTCAAAAGTTCTTTTGATGATAATGTGACGGTAGTCCTAGCTTGGGGTAAGGGATTTGTTTTGAGAAATCCTCGCCTCGGTTAAGCACTCTTGAATTCATTCTCATGGGGTAGGTGCATTTGGGATTTGTGAGTATTTCCTTTTCTGAAAACTCTCACGAGACTATAACTCGTCCACTCGGGTAGCTAGGGGTTTAAAGGCTTAATGCATATGCTAAATGCATTCGTAACTGTAACGCCCCGAATTCTGAATTAACTATTATCCCACAACAGGTGGGAGTAGTTCTTGTGCTTGCTTGATAAGCTAGTCTACTAGCTATCATGTCACCAATCTACCATGGTTTTTGTGATAGACCCTAGGTTGTGGTGACCTAGGGGAGGGCGCTGGCATGGTAGCTAGGACAGACTAGGCTTATAACGGCTCGGATCGGGTCCTCTGGTCGGGTCGTTACAAATGGTATTCAGAGCTGAACCTCCGCAGTAGGTGACTGTGAGCGATCTCTGAATGGAGGGACGATCCTGCGTGTCTCTGTCCTGCTTGCTCCTAACGAGGACGTTAGGATTCTGCGAATTCTGAATTGACTAGTATCCCACATCAGGTGGGAGTAGTGCTTGCTTGATAAGCTAGTCTACTACCTATTATGTCACCAATCTGCCATGGTTTTTGTGATAGACCCTAGGTTGTGGTGACCAAGGGGAGGGCGCTTGCATGGTAGCTAGGACAGACTAGGCTTATAACGGCTCAGATCGGGTCCTCCGGTCGGGTCGTTACAGTAACGCCTACGAAAAAGAGCTAGTTAAGTTGTACATACTTTCATTTACTTTTCAATAACATGTTTACTAATAATGATCGAGACCTTGTGAAAGCTAGTGAGGCAAATAGACGACAAACATAGCAACACTAGCATTTTGCCATTTGCATGACCTTGACATATTTTCATACTTTGTTCGGGCCGAACAAAGCTTAAGTGTGGAGTGTTGATGAGTCGAGTTTTCGACTCATTAATAACCATTTTTCACTATAGCTTTGAATTGTTTCTGTCTTTATTTGATGTCATTTGACCCTTTCCTTTCACATTTCAGGTACAAAATGATACCCCATTGAATTCAAGACCTCAATATCAAGATTGCATGAAAAATTGAAAATTCGGCGCAAAACAAGGAGTTTCGGGGCAAATACCCCATTGAATTCAAGACCTCAATATCAAGATTGCATGAAAAATTAAAAATTCGGCGCAAAACAGGGCACATTGACCTTTCCGACTTATTTTGCATGCCTAGGGCGCATACGGTGTCTGAATTGGTTGGCCTACAGTTTGTTGGAAAGCTAACTAAAAGGGCTACAACTTTCTAGTTTACGCCAAGACCAAATTCGGATACTAAGATAGCTAAAAAGATCCCGTATGGAAGACCGGTTGAAATTCCAGCCAACCGGTTGGGCACCTCCATTGTCGAGCATTGCACTGAGGCCACTCCCAGCCGACCGACTGGGCCAAAAACACAGAAATTTCAGTTTCGGAGCTATAAATAGAAGGAGAGGTTTTAGACCTATGGGGGTGGTTTTCAGAGAGAAAAAGTGTGAGAAAAAGTTTAAGAAAGGCTCACCATCATCAAAAGATTGTTTGGGAGAGAAGAGAGATGATCAAGGAAGAAATCTAGAGCTTGCTCAACATCTCCAACTTGGGTATTCTCTACTCATCTTTTCTCTCTCTTTGTAGTTTTGTATTGAAAACATGTATAATGATGATGTGTGAGTAGTCCTTGTGTTTTGAGTGTGTTGTAACCCTCCTTGGTACTCTTTGATCACAAATATACATTGATATTCATATGATTGATTGTTGATTTCATTTTCTCTTGTGTTATGAAATGTTATGCACTCTAGGTGTTTGTTAAAATGCCTAAGTGACAACTCAGACTAAAACTTGAACCTATGACTTGAGAGAGCTAGGGAATAGTTCTAGGATGGAGAAAATGATCTATATCTTAATCATGAAAGTGAACCTTAGGATAAGGATGCTTGACTAGGATTGAATGTTTGATTCATTGGAGTTGGTCATTAAGCGAATCATCAATTAATCCCATCGAATGGTGTTAAATTCATGTTCACTATGCTCTTCATATATGACATGCTACTAAGTATTTGATGAAATGCCTAAGTAACATGTTGATCTTAAAACTAGACCTAGGAATCGATGGACCTTAGGTAAGGTCTGGATGTAGTGAATGTGATCATTTCTACGGGATTGAAATGAACTAGTCCCTATGTCTATTGCATTTATCTCCCAACCATAGGATGATAAAGGCAACAGAATGAACCAACAATCTCGATTGAGTGAGGTTTGAGTTAAGAAGGTTTGGCTAAGAATAGATTCACGTGAGAGTTGGTCTACCTTAGTCTAAACTAGGTTCAAAAACTATTTGACTACCATGAAATGTTTGAATATTGTGTATGTGATCATTGGGAAACGCCAAGGAGGGGAGTAACCCCTCAAAACGCCCTTTTATCTATCTTTTATCTCTAATTACTTGCCATTTAGGATTTAGACACACTCTTATACATTTTTATTTAGAATAGCCTAATGGAAACACAATCTTGTATAGTGCAAGTGGTTGGCTTACTCCTTTGGGTTCGATCCGGTCTTACCGGTCTTTATAAATTGTTTTTGACCAAAGAGATTCTATCGCATTCATTTGCATGTGAAAATCTATAGCGGATCACAATGTCAGAGAGTAAATGGCATAATTTTCTTATTGCATGTTGATTTTGTATGAAATGCATGTTTTACTAACATATAATGTGTCAAATGTATGTTAGGTGGCATTGGATGTTGGCAGCCATTTTCCCTACGAAGCGAGTAATTCTTTGGCTTGATCCGATGAGTAAACAACCACTACATGATGCAACGAATTTTGTGAACACGTAAGAACTATTCTAGTCCACTTTTATTTAGCATTACTACATGTGCTACAACTTGCTATGTTGCAGGAGCATGAGTGTGTACTTTAACATTCATCATTCCCAAATAGAGTGGAAGACTGTGACGGTATTGAAATAACAAATTAGAATTATTTTGAACTTTGATCTTTTATAGTCAATATGTTTCGTGTGATTATAGCTCAATTCCAATGTATGAATTCATGTACGAATTCAAATGTGTTGTAATGTTGAGCTAATAAATGTATTTTGTTCAGCAAATGTAATTGTTGTAATTGTGGTTCAGTAAATTAGCAAATGTATTTGGTTTTGATTGTACATGGGGGAATTGTATGGATTCCAAGAAACCTGCCAATTATGTCGAAATTATAGAAAGCGCTTCATACTTAAGCGATGTCTTATGTCGAGACTTTAGACATCGCTTGAACATGAAGTGCTGTCGAATGTGTCTCTTAAGACAGTGCTTAAACATGAAGCGCTGTCGAATGTGTCACTTAAGACAGCGCTTAAACATGAAGCGTTGTCGAATGTGTCACTTAACACAGCACTTCATGCTTAAGCGATGTCTTGAGTCTCGACATAAGACAGCGCTTGTGCCCATGTAAGCGATGTCTTATGTCGAGATTTTAGACAGCGCTGTCTAAAGGCTCGACATAAGACAGCGGTCGAATAGACATCGCTTGGTGAAGCGCTGTCTAATGGTCCAAATAAACGATGTCTAAAGGCTTTTCTATACAAGTGACCCATACCCTTATTTAATATTCGTTTAATTTATAGTAGGAAATGATCAAATAAGAGATACTGATTTTCATGGAACTTAGAACCAATCTTAATAGGTTAAATAGATCAATTTATGGCCTAAATTTTACTTATTTATTAATTCGAGTAATACATAATATATTATTTAAGGGGTACAAGTGTCAATATCAACGTGGTTAAATTTGACAAAATCAAAATTAAATCATTATCCCATAAAATAAGGAGACCTCCTGCCATTGTCAATATTTTTTTTTAATAAATCATCTTCATTAACAAAGTACAACTGATCAATTGAAGCGTAATTCATCCACATGTAACAGAATTGGACCTTAACTCTTCCGCTCGTTTAAAAAATGAATCACACAGACTCTATAAACGCAAGGATTTAATATGATTTATCTATGGTTCATAGATTCATGATTATAAATCGTGGGATTTGATAGTTGCATAATTCACGGATCAGTGGATCCATGATTATAATTTGTGGGTTTTTATGATGTCATAATTCACTAATCTTTGATTGCATAATTTGTGGACACATACCTCGTGAATCCATATTTATAGTTTGTGGTTTCTGATGATGTCATAAATCGTGGATCTGTGCTGATTACATAATTTGTCGCTTCTGATGAAGGTATAATTCATGGATCCCACACTTACCAAGAACTTTACACAAGGTCGACTGAGGAAATCATCCTTATTATAAACATGTTACCGCAAAACTATCAGCCTCTTTTTTGAGACATCCTGGCTCGATAGATGAAATGACGAATTGATTAACTCCTATTCATCCCATAAAATTTGATGCGTTGAAAGTCTCCCTCGCTGTTAGCTCTGAGTAGACAATCTAGGTCATAATATATGTAACAAACCAAATCGAGGTGGGACGAAGATATCGGGCGCGATATCATAGGAATTGTTTTTCAAAATATGAGAGGAATTTCCTATCTTAACCTTGTGACGTAATAAATAAATATTAAATGAATAAAAAATGATATTAATTCTCCCTAATAAGTAGGTGAGATCAACGAACAAAATGGGTTCTAAGTTCTCATCTACTGATTTTTACCAAAACTCTACCTATTCATATTATTCATTTATTTAAACATTACCATTTTAAATTCATGTCTATAAGAAGTATTATAGAAATGCAATATGCTTAACTTTAACATTTCAGAAGAAACAACAAAACAAACAACTGAAATTCCTGTCAAAGGGCACATGTCCTCTAAGTATTGTTGCTATCAAAGGGCTTTGAATGATACGGTTCTGGCAACCTTGTCAAATCCAACCATGAAATTTTGCTGAGCCAAAGACGCGTAAAAACTCTTGCTCACTTCAAACGCCAAGCATTTGACAGGCCCGACATCCACAAATACATTATACTGATTTAAGGGAACATCTCCACCTCTAAAGTGGGCAATGAAGCTTGGGAGTTGCACCGTTTCTTTCTCGAAACATAAGTCGAGTGGCTGAGGAGGGTCAAGGACAGGAAGTGCATGTGTTTACATTATCACAGCACGCCTAATTTTGATGTATAGGTATCTTGGCAAGTTTATAAAGGTCATGCCCGAGTCGATGCATATGTTTCCTTCCTCTACTGTCCCGGACTGACCTATGAACTCTATCTTCGTCTTGCCAACAGTTAAAGCTTCTAATGTAACAAAGTAATGATTTTCTTGCTGCTTGTGGACCAATGGAACCCTGACGGCTCCGGGTCTGTGGACAAATGCATCTTGACCGAAATAAATATGGCTGACTCGACCTAGTAATGTAAGTGGGACCAAGCAGTATGAGAATCTTTGCATACTAAGTGGCCCTAGTTGGCTTACTAGTGACTGCGGTCCGTCACCGAGCCCGATGACGCCAGACGACCCTACGTCACTGCCAAAGTTTCCATAGTTGTCAGTTCCACAACCGAATTTTAAACTGGGTATTTCAACAACCGGATTGTGAGGACTTGTTGATCACATTCTCATAGTCTCGGTGGATAGGAGTCCCTTGGAGTATGTTTGACAAGTGTATCTAATATCATGGTGGCAGAACCCGTCAGCTTTGCATTGGCTATAAGACCCCGGTGGGCAAGGACGAGACGGACTGCAAGGAACTCTGGCATAAGTTGAAGATGCTTGAGGATTAAAAAGCGGCATTTTCTGCGGCATGCAATCGGTGCAAGGCTGATACTGTGTTCAGGTGATGTCACTACCCGTATCAGCAACTGCAATGATATCAACTGGAGGCGTTCCGAGACGTATCTTCATAAGATACCTTGCACCATGGCCATTTAAGTCGGCTACAGGTGCATTTACGAAGGCCTTGTTGGACTTGTTGACACTACGAGCAATGACTCTACGTATAATCTCTTTTGCACTCAAAATCACTCACAATTCCCTTCTTTTTAATTATTTTTAGTGACAGCTTCAACAACACCAGCTCGCTTGGGTTCGACCCCGCTTGCCGCTACACTAGCTCACTTGCAGGAGAATTATAAATATTAAATTAGACGCGTCAGACGACGCGCGTCAAATTTTGGCGCCGTTGCCGGGGAGCTGCGCTTCGGTGAAATTGTTTCTTTTTTTGTTTTTTCTTATTTTTGTTTTTAATTTTTAGTTTTTTGTGCTTTGCTACTTGCTGCATAATGTCTCGTGCAGGTAGAGTAATCGGTGATAACAACAACAACCACAACGAGATCGGCGAAGAAGGTGTTGATCAAATAGAGCTGTATCAGCCTACGATGAAGGAGATGTCTGACCCTAATTTTCAGAATATACCCTGTTGCATCAATGAGGGGCCAAACACGTAGGAAATCGAGGTCAAGACTGCGGTAGTGCACTATCTACCAAAGTTTTCGGGTCGGCAACGGAAATCAGCCACCAGGCATCTGCAGGATTTCCATGGCATTTGCCAGACTCTCCGACCTTCTCGTTTATTAGCACCTCCTTCACTTTTCTATACCCTCATCAGCCCATGGTGTGCGCATATTCAGTTTAGCAGCTAGAGCCTTATTTTGAGCAGATAGCTTTTTCGCATCTTCACTGAGTCTATGCTCTACAAATTTCTTCCACTGTGACGAATCAATGATATTATACTCCTTCGTGGGATCTTCATCCTTTCGTTTACCGAATATATAGTTTGTTGCGAGTCTCGTTTTGAAGTTCCTCCACGCACTGGATGCATACTTGCCCTGCTGCTCTTTGCGCGTATCTGGTCCAAGAAACACTTCCTGAAAAAATATATAACAGTTATAATTAGTACAATCAACAATAAATGTTGCTAACAATATGATAATGGAATTATAGAATATGTTACCATTGCTTCATTCCACATTACAGAAGTGACAGTCTAAGGCGAAGCGAGGAGTGGAGCGTCGGAGGCGAAGCGAGAAGGCGGGCAACGGTGACAACAACAACAGTGACCGTCGGAGGCGAAGGCGGGCAACGTGGTCGGTGACTTTGAATCTCCAGTAAGAAATCGTAGTGACAGTCGGAGGATGAACTCGCAGAAATAAAAACGAACTTAGGGTAAATTTGGATTCGACAATATGCATCGGTTTTGGTCTAACCGATGCATAATGTGACGATGCATAAGCTTGACATTATGCATCGGTTATAGCCCCAACCGATGTGTATTGTCAAAACCGATGCATAAGGCTAAACACGGAACCGGTGCATAATCCTGTCTGTAGTAGTGAAAATTGCGTAAAAAAATATGGTAATGAAAGTTTTACAAACAAGTCAAAATATTATATATGAACCATGGATCGACATCCATCACATAATAATAAATGATTAATACATGTTTTGAACTGTGTGTTTTAACCATGTTTATGTGATGGATGTATTAATCATTTATTATTATGTGATAGATGTCGATCCATGGTTCATATACAATATTTTGACTTCTTTTTAAAAATGTTGTTATTATTATTATTTTTACGCAATTTTATTATTCTACATATTTACATCTCATCGTACGATTAACTCATTTGATCCGGTTGTCGGAACAAACAATTGATTTTAACATTTATCTTATAAATTTAGATTTAAAGGTTTATGGTATAAATTTATTGTATAAATTTTAGCAATTTAAAAGATATATTTATTTTGAGAATTTATCATTATATCGAACCAAATACTTTGAACAAAAATATATATTTGAATTAAACCAAAAACAAAAGTTATACAAAGGTTTTTTTTATTTTGGTGTGTATTGTATAAACAATATTTGCAACTAGTCCAAAACCTAACATTTGACTGTATTTTGAAAATTTCAATACTCCTGACAAGACTTTGTAAAATGGTGGTAGTTCATACCATTCTTTTGTACTTTTCCCTAAATTCAAACGGAGGCCAGATCGTCAAATAAAAAACTCAATTAATCGTAATCTCTGTCGTGCATGCCCTAATTTCAATTTCTTCACTCCTCTCAAATCTCCGCTTAATCAATTGCTCCCTAGATTCTTGGATCGATCGGAACAAGCACAACAATCATTTGCGGACTTGAATTCTCCGTCTAAAAGAAGCTCGAATTGGACTTCTATCAATTATGAAACAGATATTGTTCTTCTGTTTTCTATCAATTTCTTTTTCCAACGATCATTGACAAATGGTGGAAGTGGGTGACTGCTAAAAACCAAAAATCCATTGAAGAATCTCATCAGCAGTAAAGACCAAAAGTGGGACTTGCAACCTCCAAAAGCGGCTCGAAACAAGTTTTCTATATCAACTTCTTCGTCACAAAACTGAAAACCTCCTCAAGCAAAAGAAATTTGATATTGTTGGATCTGATCGTAGCCACTAGCAACTCGACGCACCTCTTCATCCTCACAACATATAATATAGATATTCAAATTTAAAAAAAATCGAAAAATACGAGTCGTTGGATTGAAAAATCAAATGATTGAGATTACTTCTCATTTCTCACAAAATTTATGACTTCTGATATGATCTACACTTACGTGTTCATAGACCATAGTTACTGGTTTCACTATAAAAGAATGCATTAAAATTGACAACTTAAAATCTACATATTTTAATTAAAAAGAAAAATGTATACAATTAATATATTCTGTTAGATTTTATGGCATGTATTTTGGCAAAATCTTGTGTAGTTGTTCAAGCTGTCAAACAAGGGGGAGTTCAAGACAAGAGAGACAACCGACGTGGGAACTGACACGTGATAGAAGAGCAGAATTTCCTAATTCATATTTGGAAGGTAGGAGGCGGTGGTCGGTCTAAGCTCATCATTCCGATGAGTATTAGGCTCTGGTGTCAGTCTGATCTGAGTGCTGTTTAAACTGACAGTGGAACGTACTAAAGTTGCACGCACTGCGACTTGGTTGCTTCTACGCTTACGAGCGAGGGCATTCGTCTTCGGGAGAAGGCGCTGATCTTTGTGGAGGATCAAGGTGAAAATATATAGGGATCTCTAGTCTAGGGGGAGCCTAGATCGCAAGTTCGCTCAGAGTGTTAGAGTAGGATGATTAAGGAGAGTCTGTAATCGTAAGTCCATCTGTACTCTAAACTCAATATAGTGAATTTCTTTTCACCCCAGAATAGGCGGTTGCCGAACTGGGTATCAAGTTGCGTGTCGTTAGTTCGCTCTGCACGTTGTAGTTTTATTTGTTATGCATTAGTTGTCTAGCTGATTGTTCCATACGTAGCTAGTTTAACATCTCGATACACACGAGACTATTTTAATTGGTATCAGAGCAGATCACTCGACGTACAAAATATGATCCGAAGGTTGAGATGAGTCAGAATGAGGGGAAGAACATCACGCGACTTCCGAGGGTGAAAATGAAGACGTCCGAGGAACGAACTATATCTACTCGAGGGTGAAAATGAAGGTTTTTCTGAAATCCCTGGATGATCAAGTTGTTAAGAAGGGTTGGACACACCCTATGAGGATTAGAGCTGATGTAAGGTTGTGCCAACCGAAGAAGACAAGTGGACTGAAAAACAACAGAACCCTGTACAAGGAAACACCAAATCAATGAACGTTATATTCTCGGTAGTTGATGGAAAGACCTTCAAGATGATTTCTAACTTCGAGATTGCTAAGTCTGCTTGGGACATACTGCAGACGGTTCATGAAGGTACGGACAAAGTCAGATTTCTAGAATGGAAATGATTGCTTCAAAGTTTGAAAACCTGAAGATAAATGAAGATGAGACCATTGCTGACTTCAACGCAAGGATGCTAGACATCTCTAATGAGTCTCATGCGCTAGGAGAACCTATCAGTGAAGAAAGACTGGTAAGAAAGGTGCTGAGATCACTGCCTCAACGAATTGCTATTAAAAAACTCAGGATGTTAAGACGATGAGGCTGGATGAGCTCATGGTATCCTTCGGACGTTTGAGAAGGAACTGCAAGAGGATAGTCAAGACAAGAAAGTCAGCAGTGTTGGTCTGGCATTTGAGGTGACTGATGTTCAAGAGAACGAGCAAGGTATGTCTAAATAATTTGCTATATTGGCCAAGAACTTCCAGAGATTCATGAAAAGACTGAACACGAAAGGATCAGATCAAGGACCGTATTCAAACACAAATTTCTAGAATCAGAAGGGGAAAATTTTCATAAGAAGAACAAATCTGAAGACAATAGCCAAGAAAGCAAGGGCGAGAAGTCTAAAGGAATCCAACGAATGGAATGCGATGGTTTCGGACACATCCAGGCTAAATATGTGAACACACATAAGAAAAAGAAGATTGTTGCAGTAAATTAGAGTGATAGTGAGTCTGATAATGATAAGCAGGAGGATGAGTTGAATAACCTCGTAGCTCTCGTTAGTATCATTGATCAAGAAGGAGAATCTGATGAAAGGGATGGTTCTAAGACCTCATCTAAACACCCCACTGAGTACTCAAGCTGTAGCAATGACGAAGAAATTAGTGATGAGTGCTTAGCTGAAAACTGCAAGCAGTTGTTCAATAAGTGTATGGAGGTGGTAGACCTGAATAAGAAGCTAAGCTCGAATCTGACAAATCTGAAAGAAGAAAAAGAGGAACTATAGGAAGAAGTTGTGTTGATCACACAGGATGTAGAACACTAGGAGACTATAGCTGTTTTGAGCTCCAGATGAAGAAGGCCGGAGTAGAGAGAGCTGAGTTGATTGAATAAAAGGCGGATCTCTTAGCAGTTATCTCTTCACTAAAGATCCAGATGGAGAAAGACAAGGATGAACATGCTAAAGCTATGGAAGAACTAAAAAAGCTAATACTTCTCTAAGAAGGAGAGAGGTACGTCTACTTGAACTAGTTAATGAATTAGAAGTTCATATTGAGATGAATAAGTTTACTCATGAGGAGAAGGTGGAAGAAATGAGCCATCTTAAGAAGTCAGAAAAGATGCTCAATTCTGATTCAAAAAATCTCGGTGCTATCCTAAAATCCGAGAGAGTTGGCGAGGGACAGAAAGGTCTTGGATTTACTAGAGGAAGCAGTTCAAGAAAAATAAAGTTTGTCAAGGTTGAACATCCTACTTACAAGGAGACCGTCACTTGAGCCCCACAAAGTAGACCGAGTAATAATGCTGGATGGAAAGTAGATATGAGGACATGCTATGTCTACAACCAAGTTGGACACATCAAGCAAAGATGTATGGAGTTCATTGATTATCTCAGGAAGCAGAAGCAGAAGCAGAGACCTGCACAACGGATAAAACAAGTTTGGAGAGTCAAGCATAAGGCAGATGTATGTTATGTTGCATTCAGCTTTACTAGTCATCTAAAGAAGGAATGTTGGTACTTCGACAGTGGCTGCTCAAGGTCCATGACTAGAGATCTGGACTACTTGACCAACCTGGAGGAATTCAATGGGAAGTGTTTGACTTTGGAGATGGAGTGAAAGGGAAGGTGCTAGGAAAAGGAACCCTAAATGTTCAAGACCTGCCTCGATAGAATGGAGTTCTTCTTTTCAAACTACAAGCAAATCTGATCAGCATAAATCAGCTGTACGATGGTGAGCATCACGTCAAATTTACTCAGGATGGATGTCTGGTGCTGAACAAGGATGGTGAACGTGTGTTGATTAGAAGAAGATCCTCAAACAACTGTTATCTACTAGACTTTGGTCGACCAACTGCTGAGAGAACCTATCTGCTGAGCAAAACAAAAGAGATGAACCTTTGGCACAAACAGATGGGACACTTGAACTTGAGAACGCTTAAGAAGGTTGCAGCTGATGGTTTGGTGCACCGTATGCCTAAAGTACAAGTCGATTTGAACATAGTGTGCGGAGAATGCCAGATGGATAAGGAAACCAAAGTCACCCACAAAGGAACTACTCATATCAACACAAAGAGACCTTTGGAGTTACTACATATGGACCTGATGGGACCAATGCAAGTAAAGAGTTACTCAAAAAAGGGGATGTGGCAGTATGTGTTGATGGCTACTCTCGATTTAATTGGATAAACTTTCTGCGAGAGAAGTCAGATGTTGTTCAAGCCTTTGTTCAACTTTGTACACGGCTGGAGAGAGAAAGAGAGGACAAATGCGAACATCTAGTGGCTATAAGGAGTGATCACGGAAGAGAGTTTGAGAACAATGACCTCACAGAGTTCTGTGCCCAATGAGGAATTACACAATAGTTCTCATCCCCTATCACTCCATACAGGAGTTGGCCAAGGTGATGCTACATTCGAAGAAAGTTCCTTTGAAATTCTGGGCAGAAGCCATGAACATGGCGTGCTACATCATTAATAGAGTGACGATTCAGACAGGCTCAGAGAAGACTTGCTATGAGATGTGGAAGGGAAATATGCCGACAGTGAAGTACTTCCATATCTTTGAAAGTGAATGCTACATTCTCAATGACCACGAGTATCGACAGAAGCTAGATCCAAAGAGCGATGGGGGTATCTTCCTTGGATACTCTACACATAGTCGAGCATATCAGGTCTACAACAAGCGAACTGGAGCTATTGTGGAGTCTATCAATGTGACGATGAAGGACATTGAAAGAAGCAGGCCTGACTCAGGTAATGATGAGGATAGTGTTGTAACTCTCCCTGAACAATAGTCTCACTAGATCCAGTTGTGCAAGAAGTTGTCTCGGACAAACAGTATAAACAACTTGATGGAGAAGATAACCCAAGTGGAGATGAACATGAATCCAACCACCTGCTGCTCCAGCTCGAGCCCTACGTCCGTCAAGGACAGTTGAAAAGAATCATCCCATCACGGAGGTCATTGACGAACCAACGGAAGGCATGAAAACTCGAGGAAGGCAAGTTAATTATCGAGAGTTAGCTGGTCATTCATGCTTCTTATCAACTGTGGAGCCAAAGAACATCAAAGAAGCTATCGGCGATGAATACTGGGTTATGGCCATGCAATAGGAACTTGGTGAATTCCAGCGAAATAATGTATGGGATCTTGTTCCACAACCTTGATGGTGTGAATGTTATTGGAACCAAGTGAATCTTTAAGAACAAGTCCGATGAGCAAGGCAACATCACCAGAAACAAGGCAAGACTGGTTGCTCAAGGCTACACACATATTGAAGGAGTGGACTTCGATGAGACCTTTGCACCAGGTGCTCGATTGGAGGCCATACGATTGAACCTGCTCTAGCTTGCTAGCTGAGGTTCAAGTTGTTCCAGATGGATGTCAAGAGTGCTTTCTAGAACGAGTTGCTGAGTGAAGAGGTATATGTGGCGCAATCGAAGGGATTCAAGGATCCTCACCATCCTGGCCATGTGTACGAGAGGCTGAAGAAAGCTCTATATGGACTCAAGGAGGCACACATAGCACGGTACGAGAGGCTCATGGAGTTCTTGATTAACCATGGCAATGTGAGAGGGGGTGTAGACAAGACGCTTTTCATCAAACACACAAGGTCAGACTTCATTATTGCTCAATATTATGTGGACGACATTATGTTCGGCTCAAGCAACCAGAAGATGGTGGATAAATTTGTTGAACAAATGAAGAGCGAATTCAAGAAGAGCAGGGTGGGAGAGATGAGATACTTTCTCGGACTTCAAGTGAAGCAGAAGTCGGATGGGATCTTAATCTCGCAAAGCAAGTATGCGAGAAATCTGATCAAGAAGTTTGATCTGGAGAAAGCTACGCATAAAAGGACTCCTGCTGCTACTCACGTGAATATTACCAAGGATGAAGCTGGGACAAGTGTTGACCAGACCTTGTACAGGATTATGATTGGAAGCTTGCTATACTTGACTGCCAGTAGACCTGACAGTGCCCATGTTGTAGGAGTCTGTGCAAGATATCAAGTGAATCCTAAGGAAACCCGCCTGATAAATGGGAAGAGGATCCTCAAGTATATTTATGGAACAGTTGACTATGGTCTCTAGTACACAAAGGCTACTAGCTCGTGTAAGGTAGGCTACTACGACGTTGATTGGGCTCAGAATGGTGAGGATCGCAAAAGTACATCTGGAGGATGCTTCGTTCTGGGCAACAACCGGGTGTCTTGGTTCAGCAAGAAGCAGAACATCATCTCCCTATCTACTGCAGAGGCGAAATATATAGATGCTGGAAGTTGTTGAAGGCGTTCAACAAGATGTGATGACACTCTACTGTGACAACATGAGCATGATCAACATATCTAAGAATCCAGTCCAGTGCTCCAGAACAAAGCACATCAACATAAGACATCACTTCATTCGAGAGTTGGTGGAAAAGAAGGTGATTATTCTAAAGCATGTGTCGACTGAGAAGCAGTTAGCTGATTTCACTAAGCCCTTGGGCAACTCACAGTTTGAGTAACTCATCCTTTCTGGGTCTCTGTGTCATTGATAACTCGTTTTTCCAACAGGAGGTGGTCAGCTAGAGCATGAACGAAATATTTTTTAGGGCTGACGTGGAAGGTTGGGACTGCAAGGAAAGAGGAGTTGTGACACACGACGATTAAATAAATCAAGGTGCATGGATGGACTAAACGACTCTAATGGCGTGGCAATTGGAAAAGGGAGAGCGTATATTGAAAATTTCGACTAGAGTAAATTTCAAAATATTTGAAATTTGGAAATTGCTTCGCTCTCTCTCTCTCTCTCTCTCTCTCGAAGAAACTCTAGGTGAATTTTGTTGAAGATAATCAATCAATCACGAAGATGGTGAACACAAGCAAGACTAAAATTGTGAAGGCTACTGCTGCTGAGGCCGCTTCCAAGCCAATCGGAGAGAAGAACATCACTAAGGAAAACCCTAAATCAATGAAAATTGATGTGGCGACTGCTAAGACAAAGTCGATGGCGGAGGCACAAAGAGAAGTTCCAACCAAGGCTAAGACAACCAAGAAAGGTCCGACTGAAAAACTACGAAGGCTAAGGAGATTTCTGGCATTATTCCAGTTTCGGGCCCTCAGGAGAAAGTCACATCAAAACCAGTGACGAACAAGGCAACGGTCAAGGAAGTTGGAAAAGAGGTAATCTCTAGAACTTCGACTTCAATTTATTTACCTAGTAGTTGTGTGCTTGCGGAATCAGTTGAGGGTACGAAGTTGGTTGTTGAGAAGTTGAAAGTGGTAGCTTGGGTTCAGAGGGAGAATCGACCAACCTTTGACACGATTATTACTCCCAAACCTAAAGGTACTAAGGTAACAGTTGTCATGCACATGGCGATACCTTTAAAGGAGTACGCGCAGAAGCTTAAGGTTGTTCGCCGCAAAATGGTTGTGTCAGAATCTGATGAGGAAACTCTAGCATTTGGTAAGCCTGCAAATGGTGAGAAAGATCTGACTGATGTATAAGAAGTTGCGGAGGTATTTGGTGATAGCGAGCATGTAAATGGTGGATCAGAAGGGGGTTTCTGATAAATCCAGTGAACAAGAGAAATTGGAATCTGACATTGGAGACTCTGTTGAAGAAGTTCAGATAGAGGAACAAGTGAAGATTTCTGACATTGATGAGGAAGTTCAGACCGAGGAGATAGAGGTACAAGAGGGTGTTCTCTCTACAGAAGAGACATCAGATACTATGGAAGTCAAGGAACAAGATGTTGTTCCCACTGACGATGAGGCAGATGACAAGGCATCACAAACTGGATCAGGAAAACCAATTGATTCACCTGAGGATCTATAAGAAGAAGTGGAACAATAGGTGGATACAGAGGTAAGTCAAATAGTGGGAGATGAAGAAACGGAAGCGGTTCAACATGAGGTTGGAATTGAAGATACTGAGATAACGGAACAGGCCGCTTCTGCAGAAGTTGAGAAGGAGAGAACTCCAGACCTAGTGGAGACTGTTCGGAAGGAAGCTTTTGTCACTGTTAAACGAGCCGCCAATCCAAAGCCTGAGCCTGCTAAGAGCATGGAATCTACAAAGGCAAAGTCAGCGATTCAGAAGGTTGTCCCTGATCAAACATCGACTGTCGTATAACAGGCTATAATTTCTAAGAAGAAGAGGAAAGTCATTGAGCGTGAACGAAGTGTTGGACATGAGACTGCTCGAACAAGTATTGATAAAGCTAAGCATGAAGTTCCTGTTTCAAAGAAGTCAAAGACAAGCACAGTTGCAAGGGAAGCCAAAGTGGATAAAAAGGGCAAAAGTGTTAAGAAGGATACATGACTAGTAGCCCATGGTGTCTGGTTTTCTTCAGAGAAACAAGTTGAGAAGTGGGATGCGGTGCTGAAAAAGAAGGATAATACCGGAAAGAGTCTTAGAGGCAAATAAGTATTCAGCAAAATAAATAGTGAGTCTCATCAAGGAGTCAGATCTGTGGTCCTCAGTTACTATGGCCAAGCCGTTTATTGATCACATTGTTAGAGAACCCATAGCAAATCTGCTTGAAAAATTTGGTGATGTTGGGGATCAATTGTATGGAAAGCTGAGCCTAAGAGGGAAACAGGTCATGATCACTCCAGAAGCTATAAACGGCTACTACGGAGTAGAGGGTCGAGAAGTGGATCTAACAGAACCAGACTGGAACAAACTTGCTGAATCCAACTCTGTAGGGATAAGGACCAAGTGGAATAAGACCACTATTCCTGCCACTGAGTTATCATTGAAGCATTCTTTGTTACACAATATTACGTTAAAGAACTTGATGCCTAATCACCATCGATCAACTGTAGAAAAACTTATGGGACTACTCTTAAATGCACTAGGAAACCAGAAGAAGGTAGATCTGTGATGGCTCATCTTTGATCAAATAGCCTCCCATGCTACCTTGACTAGGATGAATCACACCATTGGATTTCCGTCACTAATCTTCGAGCTTATCTTATCCCAGCATCCAGACATCAAGTCGATCCAATACAAGTTGACAGATGCACCAAAAGTCTTTGTCGCTAATTACAAACATTTCACTTGAAACCATATCCTGGATCTTGAGAAGGATGTCCCTAAGGTTTGCGGAAGACCACGTCAGAACAATCTCTGCGAGAACTCGGTTGGGGTACCTGTTGCGACTCGAAAAAAAGTGATTACTCACCTGGAGGAGGAGCTTGTTGATGTTAATGAAAGAATTTCCACCCTGGTGGCAAGGAGAAAGAAAATCACAAGCATGTTGGTGGAACTGAAGTATCCTGAGGCTAAGGATGAAGAAGATGCTGACTCTGACGATTGAACTAGTGGTGATCATTCTTCCTCTTCCCTTCTGAAAACATTTTATTTTAATATTGTGCTTGTTCATTTGTGTTCATTGAACCATTTGTGTGCTATTGTTTTACCCTCCTTGTCAATGTGTGGCAAAAGGGGGAGTATTTTGTCGGTTGGGAGTTTGAAATCTCCTTACATTATTCATATGTACTAGAAGTTTTGGGAGTTTGAAATCTCATCAAATATGCATTCAGTAGTACAGCTTGGGAGTTTGAAATCTCCTTCAAAGATTCATATGTAAAAGTAGTACCAGTAGATATTTTGCCAAAATGCAGGTGGAGATTGTTAAATTTTGTGGCATGTATTTTGGCAAAATCATGTGAAGTTGTTCAAGTTGTCAGACAAGGAGGAGTTCAAGACCAGAGAGACAACCGACGTGGGACAAGACTGACGCGTGACAGAAGAGCACACTTTCGTAATTCATATTTGGAAGGTCGGCGGTACATCTTGGAGTCGGTTAAAGAGATTACGGAAGATCTGCGCTTAAAGATAATTGAGAAAGAAGATATCAAAGATATGTGCTTGGAAGGTTATCAAGAAAAGGAGGCGCAAGCTTTTAGGAAACCTTCCTAAAAGCTAGAGAGGATATTCCCTAATATGTAGGGCGGTTGGGATTTGATTTCCTAAGCGATTTAAAAATCAACCGTCCCTGTATAAAGAGTGACAGGGTACTCGTTATTCAAGCACTCTTGGAGAAATTATTCACGCATACACACAGTGAGGGTAGGATGCCGTGATCGGTGTAAGCTCATCATTCCGGTGAGTATTAGGCGATGGTGTCAATCTGATCTAAGTGTTGTTCAGACTAACCGTGGAACGTACTAAAGTTGTATGCACTGCGACTTGATTGCTGCTACGCTTTCAGGAAAGGGCATTCGTCTTTGGGAGAAGGCGATGATCTTCGTCGAGGATCAAGGTGAAAATAGAGAGGGATCTCTAGTCTAGGGGGAGCCTAAATAACAAGTTCGCTCGGAGTGTTAGAGTAGGCTGATTAAGATGGAGTCTGTAATCGTAAGTCCATCTGTACTCTAAACTCAATATAGTGAATTGCTTTTCACTCCAGAGTAGGCGGTTGCTGTATCAAGTTGCGTGTCGTTAGTTCGTTCTGCACGTTGTAGTTTTATTTGTTGTGCATTAGTTGTCTAGCTAATTGTTCTATAAGTAACTAGTACAACATCTCAACACACACGGGAGTATTTCATATTCTAATTAGAAAGAATTTATCATAAAAAATAATGTAAAAACAATCGATGTGAGAAATCTAGAAACCTCAAACTCTTGTTATGGACAATCCACAAACTACCCCCGAACTTGATGTTTTGCTTCTCCCTGAAAGATTCTTGGAATATCGGCAAGAACACTTCTCTTAATTTGTCTCGAACTACTCATAGACATTCCGTTCAAGAAAATTTTGACGGTTTTGCGGTATCCCGGAAAATGCCCTGAAATTACATTATACATGAAATTTGGGAATTAATTTGCCGACGGTAAATTTTCCGCCGAATTACCTACGAATTTTTAGATCAATTACGGGACGTATCGAGGGGTGTCGACAATATTCTTATCCGGGATTTTAACATTAAATTTGTAGTGCTGTTAGATACATTAAAATCCAATCTTTAATTATACTCTTTGAGGATCTTTCCAAAAGCACCTTTTTGTGGTGACCAACTTAAAATCAAGACACGATTAATAAGATTATCCTTTAATTCCTTTCCTACCATTACTTCTTCTCTTACATGGGAATCATTGGTTTCGGTGCTTTGGAATTTTTGTAAATATACTAATTTAATATGTCACCAAGTTTAGGTAAATTGTTCCATGTGCTTATAATATTACAGCCTTTTATTGAAGATTGTTAGGGTTGGATTGAAGAGAGCTATCAAGGGAAGAAGTACTCCTAATTAAAGTGGCTTCAAAGAATAAGATTCAGTGTAGCCAAACCAAAAATAATCATTAAATAAAATAATATAGATTTTTGTGTTTTAAATCAAAACTACTTAGTTTTTAATTTAGAGGCTATATTAATGAAACGACATATTTTTTATATTCTTTTGTCTAAACTACGTCCTTCTCAATTATCCATTTTGACTTGAATGTACGAAATATGAATTCAGTAACTTTAGTAACCTTAGCCTTGAGGTCAAGAGGAGTGGCTCAGTGGAGCACTCCCTCCTAAGTTTGCAAAGCAACTAGGGTTCAAATTCTCACAAGCTCAAAATGAGCAGATACTAACTCTAACCCAAAAAAAAAAAAAAAAAAAGTAACCTTAGCCTTGGATCAAGCCCGAGCGAATCCCTTTCGAATGAACTCCTATTCTCTTCAATTCCATAAAAAAGATGCACACACTTTTATTTTTTTTCGATTCAGCACAAACTTTTATTTGTTTTTATAATCTTTATAAATTGTGTTCATTCATCTTTGTTAAGGTCTAAGGACGTAAGTTACATTTCCGAACTGATTTTGGAACATACTAGAATGGAACTTAATTAGTACCCCCCAACAAATAATGATTAGCACTTGACTTATGAGAGGAGCACTCAAATGAGGCAAGTCAAATAAGAATGAGGCAGTGAGGCACGATCTGAGCCACACATCTAACCCCCGTGCTTTGTGGGTGCGTCACGTGTCCAAATAGTAAACTCACTACCAATAGTAAAAAGCAAAAAGCAAATAGTAAACTCACTACCAATAGTAAAAAGCAAAAAGCAAATAGTAAAATCCCACTACCACATCTTTAAATCTCAACCATTAGATCAATATCATCAATGGCCAAGATCATGCCTTACTACCTCATTCTTACAACCTTGCCTCAACCGAACGCTCCCCTAACTTATGATACCCATATAATCTAGGCGTCGAGAGGGTAAGAAATAGTCACCATATCTTCTTTACTTTTAATTTTATTCCTTATTTCATACAAACAAATCTTTAACTCAAAAGTAAAAGATTTTCTTCTATCAAAACCCTAATCTATCCTTGTGGATTCACCTGCAGCACTGATTAAGTATGCGCCAACATGTACAATTAATGCATCATGCTCCTCTTCCTGTGAGAGCTCCATGAAACCCACTTATGAGCTCCTTCCACTATCACCAAATGTGTTTCCTATGGCTGCCTACGGTTCGTACGTTTTGCAAAAGATCTTTAGCGACATCCCTTTTTAGCTTTAGTTTGATATTTTAGAGAAAGCTGGCTTGGCAGAGGGGGGCCCACGGCCATCTTGGAAGGCACTAATATGTGTTTGAAAATAGGATATGATATTTAAAGAGATAGGATCCATCGATGGATACTTTGTCCTCGGTCACCATCAGTACCTAAAATGGAAACTATGGCAGAGGCGGACACCCTCCCTTGCACACGCGCACTCTGAGGGATTCAAATACCTTGGGTGGCTGCTAGCCCGCTGTGATCAAGAGAGACTAAAACCACAATATATATTCTATGATGTAGGGGAGCACTCAGTTGAGGTAGAGTTGGTAGAATGAGGCACGTGAGGCACGATCTGGGTCACTCATTTAGATGATGTGGCAGGGAATAGTACCAGAATAGTGTTTTACTTTTTGCTTTTTGAATAGTGCAGGATTTTGGTAGTGGGACACGTGGCGCACCCATAAAGCACTGGGGGTTTAGATGTATGACTCAGATCGTGTCTCACTGCCTCATTCTTAGAAGGGGTGCCTCATTTGAACGCTCCTCTTATGATGCATATATTATGTCACGGTATATACGATCCTCCATTATTGGTTTATCGCATTAACATATTTATGTGACACATTATCGTATGGAGGAGCGCTTAAATGAGAATCTCTTTAAATTTTAAGAGCTTGAGACCTCAATCTTTACCTTTAAAAGTGCATCATCAAGTCATTGTGGTGGTGACACGTGTCTCATTTGCATTTTCCAAGATGTTTTTAATGCAAAGTCAAAACCACCAACTTTGACTTTGTTTTTTTGGATATGTATCATATGCACATTCAAAGATGCATCATTATCTAATTGTTGGATTTGAATTCTCAAGTTTTCAAATTTGTAGGGGACAAGGGGTTCTCTACCGAGCCCTACCCTTATCGAATGTCCCTTACATATGTTTATGCGACTAAATCTTAAGCGACGCAATAAAAATGTTGCACATAATGTTTGATGTCACTTAATTTAAGTGACTTGTCAAATAATGTCCCATAATATTAAAAAGTGGACCGCCACGTCAGCTGCGGGCATTTACTTACCATATGTGGAGTGAAATTGAATTCACATTTAAGGATGTCGACCTACCGTTAGCGTCTTCGGCGACATGGCTCCAAAACATGTCACAAAAAGGTAAAAAAAATTAATGCAGAACAAAACACACATGTATGCAGCTGCAGCCTACATCCCATTAACTCGGAAAAAAACGAACAGAGAGCGATTCCATCCAATGGAAAACATCATATGCTGCAATGGAGTAGGTAATTCTGACATTTTGTATGGTTCAGGCATTTAAGTAAAAGTCACACATTTATAGGTACTTAGCAATTTTGTACTTCCCATTTTCATCTTCATTTCCATTTTTAAGAGTACTAGCTAGCTAGGAATTAATCTCCATATTTTTGGCCGGATGAATGTGTTTGATGGTTGAAGGTGTATGTTTGATGGTTGAAGATGTTTTACGAATGGGGTTTAATAAGCTAAGGAGATTGTTTCGGTAGCAAGCTAGCTAGCAGGGGTGAAAGATGTAGTAGTTTAGTTGATTTGATGAGAATTTGGAAATTTTCATTTGTCAAGATGGAGTAGTTTAGTTAATCTGACAAAGTAGTCTAGTTGATTTGAAGAGAGTTGGTTTTAATTAGCTGGAGCTAGCTAACAGGGGCAAATGATGGAGTTGTCAAGATGCATTATATTTCCATTCTTCAGATTTATCGGTCATTTTGGGGTGTGGAACCTTGGTTTCTAGGTAGCTAGAGAGGAGAGCTTATGTTGCTAAGTTTGCTATATAGCAAACTTATCTTAACAAATAAGCTAGAGAGGCAGAGTCATGGGTCAGAAAATATGTTGTGGGACAGAAGCGTGGAACTTACGTTTCTAATACAGGCATACAGTTGATAGATCCTTACAGGCCATCCCTCCTTAGAATAGTCGTGTCAGACCACTGAAGAGTTAAGCGACATGAAAGCCTTATTTGAAGACCGATTCATGTGCTGAAGGATTTAGTTGTTCACAGTGGTTCAACAACTTTAGTAAGCATTAATGCTTAGCACATTATGGGATGGTGCTTAGAATCAGATCATAATTTTATGATCTTCTTGAATTGTGTTGAGCTATATTTTGAAAAAATGATATTTTTTGTTAAAGCACCCACTTGACACTTGAACTCTTTGTTGTGCGTACCTTTTTGATGTTGGATTATATGCAGGTTTCAATTATTGTTGTTTCTGAATCAAAAACAATTTGATGTTTGGTGTTCAGACTTCTTTTATATGATACATACACTTTATCGTTTAAGATTCTAAGCATATATCCTTTTATAAAATAATATATTGTTAAATGTTATAAGGGTATGCTCTTTTATACGACAATAAGATGTCTAAGTATGTTAGTGTAAAGATCCGATCAGAGGACCCGATCCGAGTTGTTATAAGCTTAGCATGTCACCGCCCTCCACTAGGTCACCACAATCTAGATTCTCTCAAAAAAGACCATGGTAGATTGGTGACATGATAGATAGTAGACTAGCTTATCTTTCACATACTCAGAATTCCCACTGATGTGGGACAGAATTCGGATGTTACATACACACCCACTTACAGAATCCTAACATCCTCGTTAAGACAAAACAGGACACACGCATGATCGTCCCTCTATTCGGAGACCGCTCACGGTCACCTACGGCAGAGGTTCGGCTCTGATACCATCTGTAACGACCCGATCGGAAGACCTGATCCGAGTCGTTATAAGCCTACTCTGTCCTAATTGGCTCATGTCACCGCCCTCCACTAGGTCATCACAATCTACAGTCTATCACAAAACACCATGTTAGATTGGTCACATGATAGTTAGTAGACTAGCTTATCAAACTTCACAAACTCAGAACTCTCACCGATGTGGTATAGAATTCGAGATAAGAGTATGCCCTTTTATACATAGTAAGATGTCTAAAGATGTTAGCGTATGTCATTTATGCGATAATTGTTGGAAAATATGTTCAGTGTAAAAGGTAGTGTATGCCCTAGAATAAGACGAAATAGTCCCAATTTTGTAGGACATACATAGACATTGTTGCATACGAAAGAAACCTTTCGCGACTATTGTATGTCGTGTATACCTTTACACGAAGTGGACAACGCGACATAATTTATGCGACATCGAAATTATCGCACAAAATATATGCGACGTATTTTGAACTTTAGGCGACTTCTAAATGTATCCTAAGATGTAAAATGGTATCGTAAAAAGCGTGCAAGTTGAGATTGTTTTTGTCCGCATTTCAAGGGCTCAAAATATACCCTTCAAAAGGAAGACTAGCAAATTTGTTTTGTAACATTATTTTAGTTGGCTTTTGGTTTATGATAACCTAGTTGAACAAGAAAGATAGGGTTGATCATCTTACAAGCCGGCTTTTGTGCAAACATACTCTATAAGGAAAAGGTCGAAGAATATCAAATTTACTAATTTGGAACTCCACATTGATGAATTATGATGGTGTGTTGAGATAATAATAATTAACATATGACTTATTTCATAACGACTTAGAAATTTTAATTTTTGAATCATGATTTTTTTTCATAGGGAAAAGTACAAAAGGGTGGTATGAACTACCACCCTTTTACAATTTCTTGTCCAAACTATGCACATTTTCAAAACACAGTCCAATTCTAACTAATGGATCAAATTACAATTCTGATTAATACAATGAGCACTCAAACCTTACAAAAATTATGTAAAAGGTTTCATCTAAAAGGATTTTTTAGTTGGACCAAATAAAAAAAATAGGATTTTGAAATGTATTTGGTTTCATCTAATTTTTTTTAGATTTTGGGTTGTATTTATCCCTAATTTTAAAATTGTGTATTTGATTGAAATGCATTTGGTTCGATCTAATCTAATGATACAATTTTAAACCAATATGTATTCAAAATTGTTTAGAGATTTACAATAAATCTTCTCAAAAAAAGATTTACAATAAATTAATTTTTATAATTACAATAAATTGTTAATTGCACCATAATTTATACCATAAAATTTTAAATATACAAATTTTGTTCTTAACAAAGAGGGGGTATGAACTACCACCCATTGACAAATCACGGTCCGAACTATGAAAATTGACAATTAAGGTCAATTTCAAAATATTTTACTTCTCAATTTCAAAATTAAGGGCAAGAAGATTTTTTCAATTCATTCATTTAGTTAACTTTGTTAATGGACGGAGTGATATTCCATCAATTAAGTGCAATTAAGTGTTATATGAGGATTAAAATATTTTGAAATTGCCCTTAATTGTCAATTTTCATAGTTCGGACCGTGATTTGTCAATGGGTGGTAGTTCATACCCCCTCTTTGTCATTTTCCCTAATTTATATATATATAATATATACAAATTTCGTTTTTAAATAAACAAAATTTTTCAGAGAAAAGGAAATACATAACTGATATGAAATGGTCATTAGAAAGTCAGTAGGTCATCTCACCACATATATGAGGAAACATGTCTCAAAATAAAAAAACAACTTTGACAACACCCGTAACAAATAAACTTGATTGTTCGAGATCTAATGTAATACATAATTGAGTATGGATCAAATACAAACCAAAATTATAAATAAAAACTACAAATCCATAAAAAAAATTGACACGTGTAAAAATCGACCAATCAGATTCATCCCGTTCGGGGTTCTTTTTGTAAATAAAAAAACACACGCGGATTTATTTAAAAATACATAAAAGATAGGAGGGGTATAATCGTCCTAAAATTCGCTACAGTAAAATTCGACTGTCGCTACAGTACGTTTTTAAGTCTGATCAACGTGCGTTAAGTCTGATCATTGTGAGTAAAATTGACTTTTACTGTAGCAATAGTCGAATTTTGCTACAGTACGTTTTTTAAAGTCTGATCAGCATGCGTTAAGTCTGATCATTGTGAGTAAAATTTGACTTTTACTGTAGCAAAATAGATGATGATCAGACTTAAAATAGATGATGATCAGACTTTCAAAAAATTAATAATCATACTTAAAATAGATGATGATCAGACTTAAAATAGCTGATGATCAGACTTAAAATAGATGATGATCAGACATAAAATTGATAATGATCAGACTTAGAATTGATAATGATCAGACTTAAAGATGGTAATGATCAGACTTAATAATAGACAATGATCAGACTTAATAATAGACAATGATCAGACTTAATATTGAGAATGATCAGACTTAAAATTGACAATGATCAGACTTAAAAGTGATAATGATCAGACTTAGACTTGATAATGATCAGACTTAATAATAGACAATGATCAGACTTAAAATTGACAATGATCATACTTAAAATTGATAATGATCAGACTTAGAATTTATAATGATCAGACTTAATAATAGACAATGATCAGACTTAATAATAGACAATGATCAGACTTAATAATAGACAATGATCAGACTTAATAATAGACAATGATCAGACTTAAAATTGACAATGATCATACTTAAAATTGATAATGATCAGACTTAGAATTTATAATGATCAGACTTAATAATAGACAATGATCCGACTTAAAATTGACAATGATCAGACTTAAGTCTGACTTAAAATTGATCCGACTTAAAATTTATAATGATCAGACTTAAAATTGCTTGTTTTAAGTCTGATCATTGCTGTTTTTAAGTCTGATCGTTACTTGTTTTAAGTCTGATCATTGCTATTTTTAAGTCTGATCATTGTTGTTTTTAAGTCTGATCATTGCTGTTTTTGAAGTCTGATCATTGCTTGTTTTAAGTCTGATCATTGCTGTTTTTAAGTCTGATCGTTGCTTGTTTTAAGTCTGATCATTGCTGTTTTTAAGTCTGATCGTTGCTTGTTTTAAGTCTGATCATTGCTGTTTTTATGTCTGATCATTGCTGCTTTTTAAGTCTAATAATTGCTGTTTTTAAGTCTGATCATTGCTGTTTTTAAGTCTGATCATTGCTTGTTTTAAGTCTGATCATTGCTATTTTTAAATCTGATCATTGCTGTTTTTAAGTCTGATCATTGCTGTTTTTAAGTCTGAACATTGCTTGTTTTAAGTCTGATCATTGCTGTTTTTAAGTCTGATCGTTGCTTGTTTTAAGTCTGATCATTGCTGTTTTTAAGTCTGATCGTTGCTTGTTTTAAGTCTGATCGTTGCTTGTTTTTAAGTCTGATCATTGCTGTTTTTTAAGTCTGATCATTGCTGTTTTTAAGTCTGATCGTTGCTTGTTTTAAGTCTGATCATTGCTGTTTTTAAGTCTGATCATTGCTGTTTTTAAGTCTGATCATTGTCTATTTTTAAGTCTGATCTTTGCTGCTTTTAAGTCTGATCCTTGCTTGTTTTTAGTCTGATCATTGCTGTTTTTAAGTCTGATCATTGCTTGTTTTAAGTCTGATCATTTCTGTTTTTAAGTCTGATCATTGTCTATTTTTAAGTCTGGTCATTGTCTATTTTTAAGTCTGATCATTAAGTATTTTAAGTCTGATCATTGCTGCTTTTTAAGTCTGATCATTAACAACTCTTGGACTAAATTGAAAATAACATTATTAGGTTTATACCCCTCCGTGTGGAATGACTATAATACCCCTCCGTGTGTTTGTTCGGGATTTCGACTAAATGGGACACGTGTCAGCTTAAAAATCGGTTTGTAGTTTTTATTTATAAATTGGTTTGTACCCGAACCGTACTCTACTTAATTTATATTTTTCTATAGCTAAAGTTTTTTGGCTGAGATGATGTTGATTCTAGTATACAATTGTATGACCGCTGTCATTCTCTGTGTTGCTCCTGTTGTAACTATTGTAAATTATTGTAATTAGTCTGAACAGGAGCAGTATATTTTTATAAAAATAAACTGCTTCTGTTCAATTTATTGTAATTATAAAAAACAATTTATTATAAATCTTTTTTTTAGAAGATTTATTGTAATTATAAAAAACAATTTATTGTAAATCTTTTTTTTAGAAGATTTATTGTAAATCTCTAAACAATTTAAAATATATATTGGTTTAAAATTGTATCATTAGATTAGATCGAACCAAATGCATTTCAATCAAATCAAATACACAATTTTAAAATTAGAGATAAGTAGAACCCAAAAATACTAATTTTTTTAGATGAAACCAAATACATTTCAAAATCCTATTTGGTTTATTTGGTCCAACAAAAAATCCTTTTAGATGAAACCAATTACATAATTTTTGAAAGGTTTGGGTGCTCATTGTATTAACCAGAATTGCAATTTGATCCATTAGTTAGAATTGGAATGTGTTTTAAAAATGTGCATAGTTCGAACAAGAAATTATAAAAAGGTGATACCCTTTTATACTTTTCCCTTTTTCATATTGTACAAGCTACCACCCGGCACGGAACAATATCTTTATGTGGTAACACATGTCGCTCTCAAATTTTTTTGAAGAAAAATATATTTATATATAATAAAATAATTTAATTTAAATTTCAAAAGGTAATATTAATTAAAAATAAGTAAATCCAAAATTTGTTAGTCATTGTCAACAAAACAATCGTCCAAATCCCCATCTGTATGAAACGGGCATCCCGTTTCCTGTCCCTGTACTCCATCAGTAATTGTTTTTTTTTTGTTGACAAACATCAGTAATTGTTTTCTGAATACATGATATTGTGTAATGAATTATTGTTTGTATTTGTTCTGATTTTAGGTGTCCGTACTCCATTAGTCCTGTCCCTGTCCATGTACTCCATTAGTGTCTCGTAGAGCCATCTTGGGTGACTTTAGGGAATTATTGTTTGTTTTGTTCTGATTTTAGGTGGAAAATGTGTTGATGGTAGAAATTAGGATCCGTGAGTTTGTTTTGTATTGAGTTTTTTTTATAGTGGATTTACATCTCATATAGTACATATCAAGGAAAACATCGCATATAAGATATTTTTCGAGTTCATATATATTTTTAGCCTATTTGAAGCACAGCCACGTAAAGGGCACCATCTGGATTTGAACTTGAGTCACTCGTTAAAATGCATGCCATCTCAGCACCTCCAACTTTAAACCCACGAATTGACAAACACCTTCATAGAAGGACCTCATCACTGTTTAAGCACGCCTCCGCGAGAAGGTAGTACCCGCAAACGTCCACAAGGGACGAGGAAGAGGAGAGGAAAGATGAAAACATCCACGAAGAATGTAGGAAGAGTCCGCACCAGTTGGGACTAGGAAAATTCCACAAATTTATGGAAGGGAAAAGTGTCACGGTGGGGTTTGAACACAACACCTTGCATATTGCAAGACAAGTGTTCAACAAACTCATCCACCACTTTGTTGGCGTATTGTTTTGACTTTAAAATAGGCTAATAGTTAATTACTTTAAACAAATAAACTAGATTAATTTTGTGAGCGACTACTCACGTTCAAAAAGAAAGTTTATACTTCAGTTTTCACTACACCAGTTTACACATTATACGACCTACTTTGCCTTATTCGTATATGCCGATGTCGCATATGACCGGCAACGCCACAGTAATTTTTAGTGATGTCGTGTAAGAATGTCATACGAGACATGCTTAAAGCGGCATATCAATGGGTGTCGTATATGCTGGCTTTTTCGACAACAGATTACATGACAGGGCCAATATTGTCGCATAATTATTCATATGAGACAGTTTCTAAATCGGCAAATTAAATGATGTCCCTTAAGAAGGCATGTCTAACAATTGTACTTTTTGAATAATGAATGGTACGTAATACCGAAAGGATATTTAGTGCGTCGTACAGTGTTTGGTCAACAACTTTTATCTTATACAACTGTATATGACAAGGGATGTCGTATAAGTTCATAATATTTAATGAAAAAGCAGATGTCATGCACATCTCTCCCGAGTAGCAAGAACATTCAGAGAATGAAGAATGTTGTTCAGCTCGGGTGAAACAGTAATTAGTTTTGGGTCCCTACTTGTTTTTAATCTTCCATTTTGATGTAGTTTTATATGTGTATGTTGTTTAAACACATATGTATGAACTCATGAAGTTTGTTGTTTGTAATAGATTTGATGAAAATGAAGTTTGATACTTCATAGTTGGTGTGTGAGTACACAATATCGAGGATTCCATTTTTGATCTATTTAGGTTCTACTTCCTTTAAAGCTTTTGATAATAATAGTGAGAAATTGATCTCCAATTCAATTTGCAAGATTTTGTTTGGATTATTTCCTATACATGATCTTTTATGAAACATTTGCCCATAGTTTTGGAAATGGATTAACTTTATGTGTTTTCCCTTGTATTGATAAATTCAGTAATATTATACTTCTTATCTTTGGGGTCTTTTTTATGATTGATCATTTTTTTAAAAGAAAAACTAATGATATTTTAGATCAATAAAGTCATTTACATAATGATGAACATAGCATTCATGCTTCAAATTTACGAAGGACTTGAAACTAGTGATGATTTTGATATCAACGAATTAGAACTAGATCCATATTTATCGCCACGAAAATTATAGTTTCCATGACGAGGTTTGAAGTGCTATATTATATTAGTCTAGCCTGAATTTCAAAATGATGGAAGATGACTTCCCATCAGATTACTTAGTTGTCAGCATTGAAAAAGAGATATCTCAAATATTTAATTAGCATAATTTCGGTACAAAGAATCTATTATTTTAATGAAAAACATATTTATTGTAACAGTATTAATTTTTTCTTTTAATTATATGGTCTAACTTCGTTTATCACCCCAAACCGCAATTTATAAGTCCGTCCTTGCTACGCCTCATTTAATTTCTAACCCATCTAGAAAGTTTTCACCAAATATGCTTGCTCGACACTCAAAAAACCAACAAAGTGAGTAAAGAACAAAGAAAGGGTGCCTATTGATAAGTGAGTGGTGCTTTAATGTGGGGAGTGTGTTGTCATAATTAATGATTGATCAAGGAATTTATGGTCTTGACAGGTCATGATTGGTTGCGTATACTTATGTTTTTCTCATTGGCATGATGACTTTAATTGGCCAGCCTTCTATAGGATAGAGTAACGATTAACGAAGGTGTTGATTATTTAATGGGAAATGGGGTACGATGACCGAACTAAAATCACATCATCTCTTATCTTTCTTGTCTCGCTCCCTCTTGTTACCATGATTGAGATGATTTTTTTTTTCAAAAATGACTCATTTGGACTTTTAAATACTTGAAATGATCCAATGTAGTAGTTTGCAATTTTAGTTTTAATCTATTTTTAACAAAATTGGATCTCCAAGATTTGAATTTTTTCGTTTTTATTAAAAATCGGATGACCAAGAACCGGTTTTATATGCAAATTGTAAAATCGGATCCCCGAGATCCGGTTTTTAAAAAAAATTGATAGATGGACGAAACGTGGATTTTAAGTGTACGTGGATGCCGGGTGGAAATTTTTTTTAAAAACCGGTTCCTGTTTTCAAAAAAAAAATTATTTTTCTAAAAATCCTCCTTCTCCTCTATAGTTAGTTTTTAAAAAAAAATTAAAGTTTCTTAGAAAACCGGTTCCCCGGGAATCCGTGTTTGAGAAAAAAAAATTATTATTTTTTCACCGGCATCCACGTACACTTAAAAGTTCATGTATCGTCCACCTGTCATTTTTTTGCAAAAAACCGGATCCCCAGAATCCGGTTTGTTAGAAAACTGAATCCCGACCATCCGGTTTTTAACAAAATGCAAAAAACCGGATCCCCAAGATCCGATTTATTAAAAATAGGCCAGAATTAAAATTACAAACTCAAATGTGTCGTTTTTTAAAAAAACTCGATTAAGATATATAACAAATCTAAATGTTTGACGCTCCCATATTAATGTGATAATAAGGCAAACACTACAAATTCAGAGACAGTTAGTTCGTCACAGAAAATTCTGAGAAAAGAATTCTACCGACAAAAAATTAGGCGCTGGTTCAGGATCATATGTCCTAGGACTATCGTCGGACAAATTTCGGGGGTAGCATTGATTTTTTTTTTTTTTTGATAAGGCCCGGGTAGCATTGATTTAGGATATGATGTCTTGTCGTCTTTCCTATAAGATGTTTATATGCGAAGAATTGAGCATCCAATGTGGAGCTAGCTATATCCTTCACAAAAAAAAATGTGGAGCTAGCTATAGCTCAATTAACGACATAAAAGACTATGTGTAGTAAAGTTATCAAAAGTAAGCCACCCTAAATTTTTTTTATCAGAAGTACGTTTCACAAGCTACGGAATTTCTTGATAACAGACATCACGAAACGATACCTATTTTTGATAATAGACATCACTTGAATGATGTCCAAATGTTGTCTATTGTCGGATAAAAGATGATTTTTCCTGTATAAAATGTTGTTTAAACACGTTTCATTTAAAAAAGAATATCTGGTGTTATAGAAACAATTGACAGTATTTGATGTTTGTTATATAGTCTGTAATACTCCATCTGTCCCGCTATGTTTGTCCACTTTCCTTTTTTAGCGTCCCCTAATGTTTGTCCACTTTCATTCTAATCATATTCTCAATATTTAATCTCAACCAATCATCTTTAAGTTGGTGATCCGTGTGCTTAAAATCAATTCCCGTTGGTTGAAATAATTTTAAATTGTAAACTTGATTTTACTTTGTATCCACAATAAATGCACTTTGTACCTTTTCTTTTCCCCTTAATTAGCGTGCCGGTTGTCCTTTTGGACAAACATTGGGGGACGGAGGGAGTTGTTAACAGTGGCCGTTTTAGAAATTTTTATGACTGGGTGAGTTAATAAAAATAAAGATAAAACAAAATTATATTATAGTTACTCTCTACGAGTTTTCATTTTTCATAAAACGCCCTATTACATCATCGTTACTAACGGTATGAAATAAATCTTTTTCAGTGTAACAAATGAGACAATCGCACAAAAAAGAATATGTCATAAGGTTGCGTAAATTTGTTTTCACGATATTCATTGACTCTTTTCCGCCGGCCGAAAGAACTAACACCCTTGCAATTACAATTGTGATAGTATTTGTTTGGTTACTAGATTTATTTTGAAGTTAGAAATTAGATTTATTTTGATTGGTTATAAGATTAATTTTGTTTTGACTAAGAAGATAACTTAAAGCTTATTTTTTAAATTAATGGGAGGATTAATTAAATTAATCCTATATTACTACAAAATTAAGAAAATTGATTGGGGACAACTGTCCCATAAATTATAGTGCGTGTCCGCCCATGATAGTTAACGTTGTCCAAAATATATAGGGTAAATTACAAAATATTGCCTGGACTACCACCTGATTTCAAATTAGGTACCGGAATTTTTCAATTTTCAATTTAGTAATTTTTGTATCAATTCGCACATGTTTCAATCCTATTGATCATATCTCCAACCATAATAAAAATAAAGTTGACCAAATTTGTTAAATATAAAACCTAATTCATAAGTTTTCGACTTTAATTCCTCAAACACATCGAATTCGTAAACAAAATGTATGCAAGTTGATGCAAAAATTACTAAATTGAAAATTAAAAAAGTCTGGTACCCAATTTGAAATCAGTCGGTAGTCCAGGCTATGTTTTTGCAATTAACATATGGACATCATGAGTAAATATCAGGTAAAAATATATTTTTGGTACAAAATAAAGTTCGTCAAAACTAGGTTATAACTCGTCGCCGAAAAACTAAAAGTACGACATAGTTCGTCAAGAGTATTTTATAATTCGTCGTCCAAAAATTAACCATAAAGGGGATTTAATATGAGATTTAATCTCATCCGTCCAATCAAATCAAGAGCTGTCATTAGTTTGTATTTTTTACAAAAATATGTCATTTGCACCAGATCCTTTTCTGGACATTACTTTCATATAAATATTATCTACAGTCATATACTACAGACAGTGGCGGATCCAGGAATTTTTTCTACTGGGGGCGGACCATAATTTTTTTTTAACTTATTCTTTAGTGTTATAATGTGAATGTTTGTTAATACATTTTGTGAATGATGTTTTTTTTTACTTTTTAATAAACCTTTAACTATGTGAAAATATTTTTATTGTGTGTTATTTTGTTGATAATGTTGTTCTTTTTTAATACATCATTTCTCTTATGTGAACTTACTTATTTCCTTGCGAATATATCTTTTATTTTTTTTTGTGAATACAAATTCGTGAATGGGGGTGTATGTTGTTAACTACAACTATTATTTGATGTATAATTTGTGAATATGTACACAATTTTACTACAACTACTACACTTCATAAATTTTTGAACTCATCACTTATTTATTATTCTTTTTATTTTGTGACTGCCTTAATTTGTAAACACCCATTTTTTATCTTTAATTCTTATTCTTTAGTATTTATATTGGGAATGTTTGTTAATACATTTTGTGAATGTTGTATTTTTACTTTTTGATAAACCTTTCACTATAAGAAAATATTTTTATTGCGTGTGATTTTGATAATGTTGTTCTTTTTTAATACATCATTTCTCTTATGTGAACTTACTTATTTCTTTCCGAATATGTCTTTAATTTTTATTTGTGAATACAAATTCGTGAATGGGGGTTGGATGTTGTGAACTACAACTATTATTTGATGTATAATTTGTGAATATTATAATGTTGTGAACTAAGACTACTTTTGAACTCATTAATTTGTGAATATTTACATAATTTTACATAAACACGTTTTATTTTTATTTTTGTGAACCTAATATTGTGAATATTTTTATTGTGTGTTATTTTGTGATAATGTTGTTCTTTTTTAATACATCATTTCTCTTATGTGTACTTACTTATTTCTTTGCGAATATGTCTTATATATTTTTTTGTGAATACAAATTCGTGAATTGGGGTTGTATGTTGTGAACTACAACTATTATTTGATGTATAATTTGTTAATATTTACACAATTTTACTATGTTGTGACCTACAACTACTTTTTACTTTTTTTTTGATAGTAACTACTTTTTACTTTTTGATTTACATAATTTTTGAATATTTACACAATTTTACTATGTTGTGAACTGCTACTTTTGAACTTCATCACTTATTTTTTATTTTTTTGTTTTTGTGAATATGTTATTCTTTTTATTTTGTGACTGTCTTTTTTGTGAACACCCATTTTTTTATCGTTAATGCTTATGCTTTAGTGTTATATTGTGAATGTTTGTTAATACATTTTGTGAATGTTGTTTTTTTTTAACTATGTGAAAATATTTTTATTGTGTGATATTTTGTGATAATGTTGTTCTTTTTTAATACATCATTTCTCTTATGTGAACTTACTTATTTCTTTGCGAATATGTCTTTTATTTTTATTTGTGAATACAAATCCGTGAATTATTATTATGTTGTGACCTACAACTAGTTTTGAACTCATTAATTTGTGAATATTTAGATATTTTTCATAAACACGTTTTATTTTTATTTTGTGAACCTAATATTGTGAATATTTTTATTGTGTGTTATTTTGTGATAATGTTGTTCTTTTTTAATGCATCATTTCTCTTATGTGAACTTACTTATTTCTTTGCGAATATGTCTTATATTTTTTTTGTGAATACAAATTCGTGAATTGGGGTTGTATGTTGTGAACTACAACTATTATTTGATGTATAATTTGTGAATATTTACACAATTTTACTATTGTTGTGACCTACAACTACTTTTTACTTTTTGATTTACATAATTTTTGAATATTTACACAATTTTACTATGTTGTGAACTACTACTTTTGAACTCATCACTTATTTTTTATTTTTTGTTTTTGTGAATATGTTATTCTTTTTATTTTGTGACTGTCTTTTTTTGTGAACACCCATTTTTTATCGTTAATTCTTATTATTCTTTAGTGTTATATTGTGAATGTTTGTTAATACATTTTGTGAATGTTGTTTTTTTAACTATGTGAAAATATTTTTATTGTGTGATATTTTGTGATAATGTTGTTCTTTTTTAATACATCATTTCTCTTATGTGAACTTACTTATTTCTTTGCGAATATGTCTTTTATTTTTATTTGTGAATACAAATCCGTGAATTATTATTATGTTGTGACCTACAACTACTTTTGAACTCATTAATTTGTGAATATTTATATATTTTACATAAACACGTTTTATTTTTATTTTTGTGAACCTAATATTGTACATATTTTTATTGTGTGTTATTTTGTGATAATGTTGTTCTTTTTTAATGCATCATTTCTCTTATGTGAACTTACTTATTTCTTTGCGAATATGTCTTATATTTTTTTGTGAATAAAAATTCGTGAATTGGGGGTTGTATGTTGTGAACTACAACTATTATTTGATGTATAATTTGTGAATATTACTATGTTGTGACCTACAACTACTTTTGAACTCATCACGTATTTTTTATTTTGTGGCATTGTGAATATGTTATTCTTTTTATTTTGTGACTGCCTTATTTTATGAACACCCATTTTTTTTATCGTTAATTCTTATTCTTTAGTGTTATATTGTGAATGTTTGTTAATACATTTTGTGAATGTTATTTTTTTACTTTTTAATAAACCTTTAACTATATGAAAATATTTTTATTGTGTGTTATTTTGTGATAATGTTGTTCTTTTTTAATACATCATTTCTCTTATGTGAACTTACTTATTTCTTTGCGAATATGTCTTTTATTTTTATTTGTGAATACAAATTCGTGAATGGTCGCTTATTTATTATTTTGTGTTTTTGTGAATAAGTTATTCTTTTTATTTTGTGAACATTTTTTATTGTATCAACTTGTGTTTTGTTTTGGAATAAAGTGTTTTTGAATATTCATAAAATATTTTGTGAATATATTTATTTTATTTTGTCAATGTTGGTCTTTTTATTTTTTGACTGCTATATTTTGTGAATAATTTTTTTACTGTGCTAACGTGTTTTAATCTTTTTATTTTGTGAATACAACTTTTGAGTTAACACGTTGTTTTGTTTATTCTATAAACACTTTTTATTTTTGTGAACCTAATATTGTGAATATTTTTATTTTTGTAATAATGTTGTTCTTTTTTAATACATCATTTGTCTTATGTGAACTTACTTATTTCTTTGCGAATATGTCTTTTATTTTTATTTGTGAATACAAATTCGTGAATGGGGGTTGTATGTTGTTAACTACAACTATTATTTAATGTATAATTTGTGAATATGTACACAACCTACAACTACTACACTTCATCAATTTTTGAACTCATCAGTTATTTATTATTTTGTGTTTTTGTGATTAAGTTATTCTTTTTATTTTGTGACTACCTTATTACGTGAACACCATTTTGTATTGTATCAACTTTAGTTTTATTTTGCAATAAAGTGTTTTTGAATATTCATAAAATATTTTTTGAATATATATATTTTATTTTGTGATTTTTATTTTTATTTTTTTGCCTGCCTTATTTTGTGAATAAACTTTTTACTGTGCTAACACTTCTTTTATTCTTTTTATTTTGAGAACACAACTTTTGAGTTAACACGTTGTTTTGTTTATTCTATAAACACGTTTTATTTTTGTGTGAAAACGTTGTTCTTTTTATTTTTGTGAACCTAATATTGTGAATATTTTTATTGTGTGTTATTTTGTGATAATGTTGTTCTTTTTTAATACATCATTTCTCTTATGTGAACTTACTTATTTCTTTGCGAATATGTCTTTTATTTTTATTTGTGAATACAAATTCGTGAATGGGTGTTGTATGTTGTGAACTACAACTATTATTTGATGTATAATTTGTGAATATTATTATGTTGTGACCTATATTTTGGAATAAAGATTTTTTGAATATTCATAAAATATTTGGTGAATATCTTTTTATTTTTTTGACAACTATATTTTGTGAATAAATGTTTTACTGTGCTAACACTTGTTTTATTCTTTTTATTTTGTGAACACCATTTTTGAGTTAACACGTTGTTTTTTCTATTCTATAAAAAAACACGTTTTATTTTTGTGTGATAACATTGTTCTTTTTATTTTATTTGAACCTAATATTGTGAATGTTTGTTAATACATTTTCAATTTTATTTGGCAACCATGTCGTTTATTTGGTTAATATAATTTTTATTTTGTGAATATTTTTATGTTATTTTGTGATGATTATTTTGTGAATGTTGTTTTTTTTACTTTTTAATAAACCTTTAACTATGTGAAAATATTTTTATTGTGTGTTATTTTGTGATAATGTTGTTCTTTTTTAACACATCATTTCTCTTATGTGAACTTACTTATTTCTTTGCGAATGTGTCTTTTATTTTTATTTATGAATACAAATTCGTGAATGGGGATTGTATGTTGTGAACTACAACTATTTATTAGATGTATAATTTGTGAATATTTACACAATTTCACTATGTGTGACCTACAACTACTTTTGAACTCATCACTTATTTTTTTTGTTTTGTGTTTTTGTGAATATGTTATTTTTTATTTTGTGACTGCCTTATTTTGTGAGCACCCATTTTTTCTCGTTAATTCTTATTCTTTAGTGTTATATTGTGTGTGTTTGTTAATACATTTTGTGAATGTTGTTTTTTTACTTTTTAATAATCCTTTAACTATGTGAAAATATTTTTATTGTGTGTTATTTTGTGATAATGTTGTTTTTATTTAATACACCATTTCTGTTATGTGAACTTACTTATTTCTTTGCGAATATGTCTTTTATTTTTATTTGTGAATACAAATTCGTGAATGGGGGTTGTATGTTGTGAACTACAACTATTATTTGATATATAATTTGTGAATATTTACACAATTTTACTATGTTGTGACCTACAGCTAATACACTTCATAAATTTTTGAACTCTTTACTTATTTATTATTTCATGTTTTTATGAACATATCACTACAAATTTTGCCAAAATTTCCGACGACAGGAAAACGTCGGAAATATGACGGAATAAAGGCAATTTCCGTCAATTTTCCTTCAACGAGAAAGATGACGGAAATTTTCCCGACTGTAATTATTTTCCGTCGACATTTCGTCGTCGCATTCCGTCAATGTCCTGTTGCAATTTCGTGTCGTATCCGTTGGAATTAATTGCGTTGTCAATCCGACATGTTTCCGTTGCAATTCTCCGTTAAAATACCGTCTTAATTTCGTCACTAGTATTTTCCGTCTATCTGCAGTCGAAATACCATCAATAGTATTGTCCGTCAACCTTCCGTCCCTTTTCCATCATAATTATTTCCGTCCATTATCCGTCTTAGTACCATCAACAAAATTTCCGTCAGTTTTCCATCATCTTTGCGCTGGTTATATATCCGTCATATTTCCGTCACAATTACGCCACATATTTGTATCGGTGATATTTCATCGGTATTCCGTCATCTAAAGTTTCCGTCAATATTCCATCGATAAGCCGTCATCTGAGTACCGTCTGTTTTCCATCATCTTTGCGCTACTTTTAGGTCCGTCGTGTTTCCGTCACAACTACGACACATATTTTTTACCGGGGATATTTCATCGGTATTCCGTCATCCATCGAATTACCATTTTATATTTATTTATTTATCGGAATTCCGTCATCCTTCGAATTTAGTAATTATAAATTATTATCGGAATTTAATTATAAATTATTTCAGACATTAAATTCGAAATTTTCATATTTAATTAACAAAAATAGTCGAATAAAATTATTACACAAACGTCGAGTCAAATAAAATTAACATGTCTACTCTCTGCGATTGTTGTCTTCATCAAGCGGACCACGGTTGTTTCCATTCGTGCTTTGACTAGAGGACGGTTGGTATCCAGGAGTAGCGAGCATCCTCATCATAGCAGCCTGCATTTGCATCATTTGATCTATGCTATCCTTCATGCTTCTCATCTCAACCTCCCGTCGGGACTCCATGCGCCTCAGCTCAGCCTCCTGTCGGGATTCCATGCGCCTCAGCTCAGCCTCCTGTCGTGATTCCATGCGCTCTAACCGCGACACCAACTCCTGAGTGACTTCGACCGATTGGGCCCTCGATTTTTGGGAGCTGGCACACGACTGGCTGCCCATCGAAGAAAACATGTCTGACACCAATGTCGCTGCAGGGCCATACATGTACGGTATCCTCGTTCTCGGGTTAACCCCCATAACAGTTGCAGCGGCCTCTACCAGCTTTTCATCCGGTACCCTTTCATCCCCGACGCGATCCCCCATAAAATATTATGCAACAAATACAATTTGAAAACGTTTTACCTTAAAGTGTCGAATCCACTTCACCGGAGCTTGTGGATCACACGTCCCCATCGTAGTCCAACCCACCTTAAAACCCGGTCCAATACATTGGAGGCCGATTTTGTTAACAGCTGAAGGGGGGTCAAAAATGAATACAAAATACAAGTTGTGACATTTACAATATGGTTACTACAATAAGTTAGAGAAATATATGTAAGTGTAAAAGTACTCACTTGTCATCCCCAGCTGGAGTGATCCAAGGACGAGTATCATGTGGCATCGATCCCAACGGTGTCTCCTCACCGAGGCAACCTCCGGTCGAAGTCCCTCCTCTAACGAATTCTGGCATAACTGAGTCTTCCGGATCGTCATCGTATGCCGAATCTGATTCCATCCGTTCGCCTTCATAATTCGAATCCCTGTTCCCCGCAGACGCCCCCACCAAATCCATCAGTTCGTCTAAGTCGAATTCAACCGCTTCTGGTAAGGGTGCGCCGTCTACAACAGGATTATGTGCGGCCTCCTCAACATGCATCGAAGGCCTGTACCCATCTGTACTTGGGCGTCCTTCCCCGGTTGACGCTGTACGTTGCCTGTCCTCGTCCCCTCGTCTCGCTGGGGCAGGTTCCTGTACCGGATCAGAAGGTCTGTACATATCTTGATTATGCTGGTTGTCCCGAGGTGAAAGAATGTCCTGATTCGAATGCCTCGGTTGGCGCATGTCAGTTAGCCGCAGTTGTGATCTATTCCCAGTACCACTGCCAGACCCGACATTCCTTTTAACTGGTACATTTCGCTTGAGTGGTCCCATATCCCTACCACACAATTAAAAGCATTCCTGTTAATCTAACAAAATTCAACCACAATGGCTTAATAATCAGGTTGCTGCAATCATACTAAAACAAGAAACAGTCACGAAATACTCATTCTATTGTACTGACTGTGTGAACCAACTCCCTGTGTGGCAGCAACCAAAGAATATAAATGAAATACTCACGCTTCATTGGGATGAAATTCAAGAGTTACGCACAATAATTTCATCAATATTCAAGTTGCTTAACGGTAAACAAGTCCAAAATCACGTAATCGACGACGAATATGTGTACCCTAATTTACGGAAAACATGTTTAAATCAATTTACAACACGTGCCTACACAACATACCCTAACTTACGGAAAACAAGCAAACGTGAGGAAGACGACGAGTTTCCATACATGGCGACGAAGCTTGCTTCAGAAATCGGCTCTAATGGGTTGAATATTTGAGAGAGAACAACAGAGATTTTCGGCGGAGTAGAAAATGGGATAATGAAAACAGCGCATGTAATTACATTAAACAGACACTTATAATGAAAATCGGCGGAGTACTCACACATTTTTACTTGTTTAGGCGGGCGAATTCCGCGGGCGTATTTAGATTGCCATTCGAAAGCGCTTTATTACCTAAGCGATTTGTATAGTGACCTATAATAGCGCTTTCTTCTTATGCGCTATCGTATGTTACTCATTATACGGCGGTAAGTTTTTAATTGGTGTATTATTGATGTTTTAAGACGGTGCCTTTTCGTGACACGCTGTATTACGTGGTGCATATTAAAGCGCGTTAACATTTGAACGCTGTATTTTGTTTAGTATACGACAGCGTGTATAAGAACAGCGCTGTCATTGAAGTCCTTCACACAGCGTTTATAGGATAAGCGCTGTTTACTTATCATTTTGTTATTAATTTACCTTAATAATAACGCTCCAGCGGTTTGCATTTAATCGTACCAAGACGTCATTATTAAAATGACACATTATTTTTCGAATTGAATATTATAATGTATAGGCAAACGTACATGTAAAACATACATTAATTTTGTAAAACTACGATTCGTCAGACTCATCTTCTGTATCTGGATTATCATTTACGTGGTCATCGTTACCGTCTTCTTCGCTGTACTCGTACACTTCATCATAAGCGAGGTTCACGTTTCCGATTTCGTGTACCAATACAGGCATTTCAGCCCCCATTTGACCTTCATCTTGGAACAGAACATTTGCTACTTCCATGTCGATAGCGTTTGTAGGTTTCACAGGACAAATTGCAACCCAACCTTGATTGTTTCGTCCAGCTAAACCCGGAAACGTCACGTAGTAAACCTACACCGCTTGCTGTGCAAGAATGTAAGGGTCGTAACGGGGGTAGGGTCTCTGAGTGTTCACGATAACAATCCCGTTAGATGGGTATGATGTAACAAACTGAGGGTCGTACCAACGACACTTGAACAAGACAACCTTTAGGCAATGATTGGTTCTACATCTCATATGTATTATCTCTTCAATAACTCCGTAGTAGTGTGTACCCTCTGTTCCTTGAACGTAGACATGACTGTTCACCGTGTTCCTCCCTTCACCATGACTTTCAATGTGAAATTTGTAGTTGTTCACTTTGTATGTGGCCGAACACGCAACGTCGGATTGAAATCCAGAGGACAAGTAGTGAATCCACTGTGGTAGTGCTAATGTTTCTCCAAGCTCCCATACCTGAACATAATAGTATGTATGAACATCAAATGAAAGTGTAAGTACACATCTTAAACAGATAAATAATGATACAAAATTTTTAAGGAATGATGTCACTTACATGGGTGCACAGCCATTCTGGAAATTCCGTTAATATAGCATTGTATATTTGGTCATCGGTGAATCGCGGGCGTCTTTGTCTTAAGCCGGTCTCAAATAACGTCAAATATTGTTCAAGCTCGGGCGTATTGCTAAAGATGTAATGCGTTGCTTTTTTAACTTCTCGGCTTTCTAATACCCTCCGTTTAGATTTGCTGCCACCAACTCCTGGGTAATTGTAAATGGAAATCTGAGGATCTTCGAATTCTGATGTCGCAACTTCATTTCGTTTTAAGCGTATGGCATTAGTTGTTAACTCAGTATCTAGGCACTCGGATCCCAAATACGAAGTCTCGAGCTGTATGTATGCGTTCACAATACTGGCTTCCACCTCAGCCCTGTTTCCCTTTTGACTCAACTGTTTAAGACGGTAGATGAAACGCTCAAACGGATACATCCATCGGTAGTGTACTGGTCCGCCAAGCAGCACCTCATCGGCCAAATGAATTGGGAGGTGTTCCATCGAGTCGAAAAATGAAGGTGGAAATATTGTCTCTAGCTTACACAGTGTTGTGGCTATGTTCGCCTGCCACTGTTCCATTCGCTCAATTTGAAGGGAAGATGCACAAATATCTCGGAAAAACGTACACATCTCGGATACAGCTTCCCATATATGTTTTCGTAAAAAACCCTTGAACGCAATCGTCATGAATCCGCTCGATGAAAACATGTGCGTCGTGTGACTTGTAACCTACTAGTTTTGATGTACTCAAATCTACTTTATTCCCCAAATTTGATGAGATCCATCAGGAAACTTCAGAGACTTCACCCACACAAGCACAAGCTTTTGTTGTTCTCTTGTAAGTTGATACTTCAGAGACTTCACCCAAACAAGCACCGCGGCCTGATGCAGTGAATTTTGTTAACACGTAAGTACTATGGTAGTGCACTTTAGTTACCATTATAACATGACCTACAAATTTCTTACATTTCAAATTACCTTATTGTTGCAGGAGCATGAGTCTGTGCTTCAACATCCCGTCAGGTGACGAAGTAGAATGGAAGACTGTGACGGTATTTACTGAACATATAACAATTGTTATACAAATGAATATTTCATTAATTAATAATTTTCATTGATTATAAATTGATGCTTATTTCAGTGCCCGCATCAGCCCCCGGACACTGAACTGTGTGCCTACTACGTCATGCAATATATTCTGGACATAATCAAGTTCGTCCAAGACACAAATGGAAAGTTTGAGGACAACATCAGACAAGTATGTGTATAGCGACATTTAATTAGGCATTAACAATTAATTGAGGTGTCCCTAATCTTTGTAATTATGTTTTTTTTATAGTGTTTCCCTACAGGGCTACGACCATATGATAACGCATTGCTTGATGATATGAGGGAGCACTTTGCCGATGGTTTGCTTACTTACATACGACAAGTGTATCAAATTGTATAAACTTGAAGGATTATAAAGTGTACATTATTGGTCGACATTTATGAATTGAAACGTGTTGTTGTTTATTTTTCAAAATCGTGTTTTATTAGGCTATTACAACACGTAGTTATGTCACGCATTATTGTTCAAAGATTTTTGTGACATAGATGTGTCAACCAAATAAATGTAAATGAACCAAATAAAGTGTATAAATATTTACAAGTATGTAAGCAATTTATATTAAAACTTTACACAGCGCTTAACGAAAAAAGCGCTATTTAACTAAAATTGTACATCGCTTAATGGGTGCAGCGCTGCTGAAGTAAACTATACGACGACGGTTAATTAGTGAAGCGCTGTCGTATTTACAATGTAGGAAAGCGCTTTATGTTAATAAGCGCCGTCCTAACTCACTGAAAAACTTTAATCGCGAAACATATTTTTCGACGAATTTTAGTGTAACGTATTATCAATTTGCGTTACGAATGATTTCAAATATACTTTAATAATAAAAAACATTATTAATTGTCAATTTGCGTTACACGATTCATTTGGAAAGCACTATAATTTATTTAATATTATCAATTTGCGTTACGAATGATTTCAAATATACTTTAATAATAAAAACCATTATTAAGTGTCAATTTGCCTTACACGATTCATTTGGAAAGCACTATAATTTATTTAATTCATGGAATACAAAGTTGTCACTGATTGATTGATAACATCGTGAGCAGTCCAACAATATGCAATCTACCGGTTGGTTGACAACGACAAAAGTGATATCCTTCCCGTCCTTCGCATCGTACGATGATTATCGAAGATCATTTTGCATCTCCTCATAAAATTACCCCGAATGCGACTGTCATATTGTGCATCCCAGGTAGCAATACGCTACAAGCAAATCATTTAACTTTTGTCATCCAAATGAAAGTGAAATTAAACATTTTCTGAGTTATGGCTTTGTACCTGAAACTCCTCGAACCAAATTTCCTTGCCGCTTTCTGGGATCATGGTCCATGATGCCCACGTTGCGTCCCAACATTTTGATATGCATTCTTGAGCAATCCTTCGATGAACATCGAATGGGAAGAAACTGTTACAAAAGTAGGGATTACATAACGACAGCGTTTATCAAAACAGTCAATATGAAGAGAACAATAGTAAGTTGTTACGCGTGTCTGCCAATAGGTGTAACGTGATCTCTACGAGCAAATCCACGTGGATTGTCAAGGAAACTCACAAGGTCAAATGAAGGAGACATGTTGACGATTGGAATGAAGTATGTTGTTAATGAATGAGGTGGGATGAATATTGATTTCAAGAGTTCTAAACTGTATATATATAGCGCAACAATGAAGTTGCATAAAATGTTCCGTTCACATTCCGTCCATTTTCCGTCTCATGTTGACGGAAATAATATGTTATAGTGACGGCAATTCAGCAACGGTCTATAATTAACAGGAACTTTGTAACGGAGTAATGACGGAAATGTGACGGAAATATGAAACATATACTGGAAATGGGATGAAGATGATTCTAAAGAATTTCATGGCTATTGAATGAGATGAGTTTCTTACAAGAGAACATAAATATTTACAGTTGTCTTGTAAGAAACACATCTCAGGCATGAAAAATGAAATTCTTCAGAATCATCTTGCACCCAATGTCAAGTATACGTTGCAAAATTTGTGTGCTTAAAAATGAAAATTTGTTGAAAATGGTGTAAAGAGTTCTATTATATAGGGCAAAAGCGAAATCTGGCTTTCCGTCAGTTTTCCATGGCATTTCCCTAACAGAGACCAAATAGTAATTTAATAGGGACGACATCGCCTTTGTAGTAAGCGCTGTTGTGAGTCTACCTACAAAAGCGCTTTGTTAAAAGGCGTTGTCTATATTGTGGACAAATGACTAAAACATTGAATATTTTTGGGCAACAGACGAATGACGGACATTTGACGGATTGATATTAACGGAAAACGGACGGACACATGACGGAAAGATTGAAAATGTTTACTCGACGAAATAATAACGGACATTGATGGAATAATATTGACGGAAATCTGACTGTCAACAGACGGAAATATTTAAATTTTTTGTTGCCGAACTATTGACGGAAATGTGATGGAATGATTTTGACGGTATTGTGCTTGAATATCAACGATAAGTTGCTGGCCATGGAATTAAGTCGGAAATGTGACGATTTTTTTTCGTCATTATGACTGTCGACTTTGTTGCGACGGAAATTTGTGTCGGAAATTTTCGCAAAATTTGTAGTGTATGTTATTCTTTTTATTTTGTGACTAACTTATTTTTTGAACACAATTTTTTATTGTATCAACTTGTGTTTTATTTTGGAATAAAGTTTTTTTGAATATTCATAAAATATTTTGTGAATATATATATTTTATTTTTCTATTTTTATTTTTTTGACTCCTATATTCTGTGATTAAATTTTTTACTGTGCTAACACATGTTTTATTATTTTTATTTTGTGAATGTCTTATTTTGTAAACACAACTTTTGAGTCAACAATAACTATTATTTGATGTATAATTTGTGAATATTTACACAATTATACTATGTTGTGACCTACAAGTCGGACAATCTCACTTCTTAGACGAAGCGCCCGAGTGGAATCAACTCAAACCCGATCAAGACCAAACTAGGGCAAATGGCCGGCGGCTTTGAGAAGGGGACAGCTGGCCGGCGGCTTTTGGAGCTACCTAACCGGCGGCTTTTGGGAGGACACCTCAACCAAGGGGAAGTGCCACCTATGGCCGGCGGCTTGACTTGGAGTACCCATGCCTTGTTGATTTGCCTCTCTCCCTTGCCTATAAATAGAGAGCTCCCTCTTCTTTGTTCAATGTCCCAAGTTCTAGTCCCATAATCCTAGCTTGAATCCCATGTTCCAATCTCTCTAGATTTTAGGCACAATCCTTGTAAACACTTTACTTTGATATTGAAAGCTCCAAGTTTGTTCTTGAGTACTCTTGTTGGTTCTTGAAGTGCTCAAGCTTTTCCTTGTCTTTTACTTTCAAAAACTTTACTTTTTGTCTTTCGAAAACCTTTACTTTTCAAGCACTTAGCTATGATGTCCTCTTCCATGGATAATCGTAGCTAAACCCTTCATTCGGTTGAAGGGGTGTGTTTGTATCAAAACATGTTTTAGACCCTTTTCTTAGTGCTTCTATAGTGTTTAAACTTGTTCTATGTGCCACATATTAGGTTAGAACATTCATGGATGAGTGGAGGCTCGAAAGAGCAAAGTTTTTCCATGAGGTTCGTGAACATACTCGGGTAAGTGGAGGCTCGAAAGAGCAAGGCTTATTCGAGGAGTTCAACCTTTCTTAAACACCACTTGGTTGATCGGAAATGATTGATCAGGTGGATGCACATAAGCTAAGATACTTCGAAAGGAGGAATTAGCATAAGTAGAACAAGTGTTCTATGTCTTGAAAAGGACTAGACGATGTGGCAAGTCGAGTGCTAGAAATAGCCTTGATACATCTTTGAACACATAGTATGATCATTAGCGGTCGATGATAAACAGATTTATGATACAAGGCCCCTAAAACCGAATCCTTTCCTTTGATAAAACACCAACTCTTCATTCTACTTTCAGTCTCAATATCAACTGTTTACTTTCAGTACTTTACTTTACGCACTTTACTTTTCAGTCTTTACATTTCCGCACTTTACTTTCAGTTATTTACTTTCCGCTCACTACAGACGTTTTCAACATCAATCCAACATAACTTTGGCACGTATTGCGCTTGAAACACAGCGTGCGACAAACCAAAAGTATGTTGTTTGGTTGATATTGAACTCGACTGTTCCAGCAATTTACTTTTCAGTCATTTACTTTTCAGTACTAAAATCACAACCAACCCCCAACTGTCTTATTTAATTTTCCATTCTCGAAAGAACAACTATCCACTAATTCCCTTGGGTTCGACCCCGACTTACCGCTTTACTACCCAATAGTGAAGTCACGAGTAGCGGACTTATAAATTTATTTTGCACAATGCCTCACGACAAGGCTGTGTCAAATTTGGTGCCGTTGCCGGGGAATTGGAATTGCAATCGGATAAAGTTCTTTAATTTTGTACTCGCTTCTGCATAACCATGTCTTGTGCAGGAAGCCACCATGACTATCAGGATGACGACGAGGGGAACCTGTACGATCGAAATAATGAGGCGCTACCTCCATTTCCAATTCTCGACGATCCGGAGCAACTCATACGAAACCAAAGAGCTCGTGAAAGGGAGGCCATCCGGAGAAACCAAGGCCCGCCCGGGGACCGAAATGAAGCTGGTCCAGCACAACAACCACCTAGACATCCACCACCCCCGCAATATCGACAAGAACCAAGACGAGAACCCGTATTCGATGAGTACTATGGGGACAACAACTTCCGCGAACCTACTATGGGAGAACTGTCGGCACCAGATTTCAGAAATCAGCCATGGTGCATTTACGAGGGCCCTAAACTAGAAAACATCGCCATCAACACATCAGTGGTCCACAACTTGCCCAAGTTCTCAGGAACTCATGGAGAATCAGCAACAACTCATCTCCAACGCTTACATGGCATTTGCCAAAACCTAAAATCCAATGGCGTGAATGTAGAAGACTTCAAATTGAAGGCTTTCTACTTTTCCCTCATTGACTCGGCAAACGACTGGTTCCTTTCATTGCCTTCGGGAAGCATCAGAACATGGGCTCAGATGCAAAAGAAATTTCTAGACAAATACTACCCAGCAGGAAGAGCAATGCAAGTAAGGAGGCAACTGCAAGACATCAAGCAGGGACCCAATGAAACCATGTACGATTACCTGGAGAAGTTCAACCGCCTGGAGAGAAGCTGCTGCACCCTTGGACTGCCCGAGAAACTCATCATCGAGTACCTCATTGATGGATTGAGACCTTTAGACAAAATGCTCCTGGATGCCTCAGCTGGAGGATCCATGATGAATCTATCACTGAGTGGCATAAGAAATCTCATCACCAACGTTGCTGAAAATGCCCGATTTAGAGAGGAGACAACTCGGCAGGAAGAATTTTCCCGAACAAAGAATGTGGCAAAGGCTGAAACGCCAATGAACTCTATGCCAGAGGAGATGAAACAAATGAAGGAGATGATGGTTCAGATCCTACGAAGGCAGCCAGTTCAAGTGAAGCCTTGCGAGTTTTGTAGTTCTACGGACCACAAGACTGACGCATGCCCAACGTTAATAGTAGAAGAACCGGCAGAAGTGAATGCAGTGGTAGGATACCAAGGATACAACAACAGCAACGACAGAGCCGGACCAAACCGGCAGTATAATCAAGCGACCAATCCGAACTGGCGGAACGACAACCACCCTCCGAGGGAGACACAACAAGCCGCACCGCAATTAGCTCAGTCATTTTACCAACCTCCCCACCGGCAGTACAACCAGAACGCTCCATCAGCAAGCCAATATCAACAAAGAGAACCAAACCAATACCCGACAGGTCAGTATCAGCAAAAGGGACCAAATCAGTACCAAGCCGGCCCGAGCAATCCGCAAGGACCAAACAAATCCCTTGATGATGTGGTAAAGGAACTCGTGGGCTCGATGCATCGATTCCAAGTCGAGATGAAGGGAGATATCTCGGACTTGAAGAAGAAAATGTCCCAGCTCGCCACCTCAATGTCCGCGCTCACTAATGAGCCTGGCCGACTACCTTCACAAACCGTCCAAAACCCGAAGGCGAATATTAGCATGATAAGGAGGTCAAACACGAAGGCAGCACAACCCACAACTTACAAACCTACGAACAAACACTTCACCCGTAGACACCATCCTGATTGGAACCAAGAGGAAGACTGACCCAATGATGGCAAAACGTGGGTCACACATGCTGACAATGGACGCTATGCGTTCACCGTTAGCATGACACCACCACCAATCACACACTTTGACGTACCAACATCTGGCTGGGATGACAATGACGATTTAGACTCTGATGGTCCCAGATGGGATTCCCCAACTAACATCTATGCGTCAGAGCAAAGTATTTACCTAGAACAGCAGGAGTTAAAAGGGCCCGATCATACAAATCCAGAGCCAAAGGATGAGCAGAATGGCCCGATAATTGAAAGATCCCTCACTTCAGATCATGAGTCACAACCGGAAAAGGAAGGACCAGGGGGCCTTCACAGTCACCTGTGGTATTGGTGAAGCCCAAATTCATCAGTGCTTAATCGATATTGGGGCTGCCGTCAATGCCATGCCTTACTCCTTATATTACTTATTGGGGCTTGGTCCATTGAAACCACCAAGGTCAAATATCGAGTTGGGAGAAAAGTCGTGTATCCGTCCGGTTGGAGTACTTGAAGATCTAATACTCCATGTGGGAGAGCTCGTCGTTGCTGCAGATTTTTCCGTAATACAAATGGGAGAGACCAGCGAAGACGACCCTCCAACGCTTATTTTGGGACGACCTTTTCTCTACGTCACCAAGGCAAGGATCGACATGAGTAAGGGCTTGTTATCGCTTGCATTTGGCGGCAAAATTTCAGATTTCTACATCGATAATAATGATGGCCGCCCAGGGATAAGGAAACCACCAGACATTGTGCATACCTCGAATCTCAGAACTCTGGTTTCTGACCTACCAAAAGAGACCATAAGAATAGCTAGGCCAGCATCTATGGTGAACGGTCCCTCGCCTTCTCAGAGGTGTTGGAAGGAAAAAACACCGGAACAATGGAGTCTTGACCCGAGCACATCATCTCACAAGAACTCGGGGAAAGTCAAGGCAAGAATAAAAGTAGGCACTCCGCAACACTATGACCTGAGCCGCCCATGGGATCCGAACTTATAATCCAGGAGTGAGGTACTGTCGAGCCAACGACGTAAAACAAAGGCACTGGTCGGGAGGTAACCCGACATTTATCTTACTTTCAGTCATTTTATTTAGTTTTTGCCTTAAGTCATTCTCACCTTTCTTGTAAATATTTGCTTGCAATCGGCTTTTGAACTAAGTTATGCCGAGAGGCACGCCTTCGTTCAAAAGTGTGGGGTGAGAACTGCCTTTGCACATAGTTAGTTAACATGTTTTTTCTTTTCCTTTTCCCTTAATATTATCTTTTTGAAAATATGAACTTAAGAATGTGAAATAGATAGATCTTAATTCATGCATTAACCTTGTGAAATCTCAACTGCGTAAAGACTTAGGATGTAACTTCTCATTTGTCCCTTTGTGCTGAGATATATAGGGGATGTGGAGTTGACATAAAATGCCCTAGAGAGGCTTGGCAAGCACTCGAAGGACTGAATTTCACTATATGGTTTACGAAGTCAGTGGAGGCTGCACTTCGGGTTTCATTGGATTCAGAGTCATCTCCGCCATGCAGCGTCTATGTAAAAGGCGGGACGGGAATCAAACCGTCCTATCTCTTAGTCCTAGTAGCCGAGAAAATAGATGAGCGACCCTCATCTTGACCCGCGCGAAACGGCGAGGATGAGAGAGAGCGGGGAGGTATTTCCATATGCTCTCGGGCGATGATTGGACCTCCCAAAAGGTTGAGAAAGTGGACAAGCATGTCACAAAGAAGCAAAGCTCGAAGAAGCAAATCAAAGGCCGAAGGCCCAAAATTGTGAAGGTTTTAACCGAAACAAAAGTGAAGAAGCTCCAATTCAAAATCGAAGGCCAAGACCAAATCACTTCAAAAGCTGTCCCTCATCAAAAGGAAATCAAAGAGCTCAGATCATTGAAACCCGAACCAAATCATGTGCTAGAGAAAGCTACAAGATAACCATATAGTGCGAGTCGGTCCCAAGAATGCAGTCCAGGAGCCTGAAAAGGGCTATCTCCCGAATCATCCGAATTAATTTGCATCTCAGCTCGAAGGTACAAGTATCAAGTCTCTTCTAAGTATTTACACGGTTTAGTTTGGTAACAAGTAAGTATTGCATGAATAGGATAAATCTAGTCCCACATTCTCACTTTCTTATTTAAAGTTTTTACTTGGATTGTGTGTGCCTCTTTTAAATAGCATTGTTCGGGACGAACAAGTATAAGTGTGGGGTGATCTAATGGACCATATTTATATGATTCATTAAGACAGTTAAACCCACCAAATTAGATGCTTTGTCTTAACAACTTTTACTTGTTAGTTTCACTTTTGCTCTACAGGCTATTTTGAGGTTTAGAGAAGAAACATGCCTAAAAGGGGAGAATTGCGCCCAAAAGAATCGCATTGGAGATCCACCCGACCGGCTGAAGCAGAACCAGGCTGCGCCCCAGCGTTCCAGCGCACCTGCCGAGCTGTCCAAGTCCAAATTCAAGTTGCCCGAACAAATCATCTGATCTGACGAATCCGCCTCGAGCAAAATGATCAAAATGGCAAATAAGGTGGACAATGTCGGAAAACCAAGGAGAACGGCCGAGCCGATTAGCAGTTGGCCCAAGTCCAAACCAAAGGCCCCGCGCGCACTAGGCACCAAACCAGGTTGCTCGGCCAAACGGGTGAATCTGGAAAATCTGGCTCGACCACGTTGTTTGGAATGCCCTACAAGTCGGACAATCTCACTTTTTAGACGAAGCGCCCGAGTGGAATCAGCTCAAACCCGATCAAGACCAAACTAGGGCAAATGGCCGGCGGCTTTGAGAAGGGGACAGCTGGCCGGCGGCTTTTGGAGCTACCTAACCGGCGGCTTTTGGGAGGACACCTCAACCAAGGGGGAAGTGCCACCTATGGCCGGCGGCTTGACTTGGAGTACCCATGCCTTGTTGATTTGCCTCTCTCCCTTGCCTATAAATAGAGAGCTCCCTCTTCTTTGTTCAATGTCCCAAGTTCTAGTCCCATAATCCTAGCTTGAATCCCATGTTCCAATCTCTCTAGATTTTAGGCACAATCCTTGTAAACACTTTACTTTGATATTGAAAGCTCCAAGTTTGTTCTTTGAGTACTCTTGTTGGTTCTTGAAGTGCTCAAGCTTTTCCTTGTCTTTTACTTTTACTTTCAAAAACTTTACTTTTTGTCTTTCGAAAACCTTTACTATTCAAGCACTTAGCTATGATGTCCTCTTCCATGGATAATCGTAGCTAAACCCTTCATTCGGTTGAAGGGGTGTGTTTGTATCAAAACATGTTTTAGACCCTTTTCTTAGTGCTTCTATAGTGTTTAAACTTGTTCTATGTGCCACATATTAGGTTAGAACATTCATGGATGAGTGGAGGCTCGAAAGAGCAAAGTTTTTCCATGAGGTTCGTGAACATACTCGGGTAAGTGGAGGCTCGAAAGAGCAAGGCTTATTCGAGGAGTTCAACCTTTCTTAAACACCACTTGGTTGATCGGAAATGATTGATCAGGTGGATGCACATAAGCTAAGATACTTCGAAAGGAGGAATTAGCATAAGTAGAACAAGTGTTCTATGTCTTGAAAAGGACTAGACGATGTGGCAAGTCGAGTGCTAGAAATAGCCTTGATACATCTTTGAACACATAGTATGATCATTAGCGGTCGATGATAAACAGATTTATGATACAAGGCCCCTAAAACCGAATCCTTTCCTTTGATAAAAAACCAACTCTTCATTCTACTTTCAGTCTCAATATCAACTGTTTACTTTCAGTACTTTACTTTACGCACTTTACTTTTCAGTCTTTACATTTCCGCACTTTACTTTCAGTTATTTACTTTCCGCTCACTACAGACGTTTTCAACATCAATCCAACATAACTTTGGCACGTATTGCGCTTGAAACACAGCGTGCGACAAACCAAAAGTATGTTGTTTGGTTGATATTGAACTCGACTGTTCCAGCAATTTACTTTTCAGTCATTTACTTTTCAGTACTAAAATCACAACCAACCCCCAACTGTCTTATTTAATTTTCCATTCTCGAAAGAACAACTATCCACTAATTCCCTTGGGTTCGACCCCTACTTACCGCTTTACTACCCAATAGTGAAGTCACGAGTAGCGGACTTATAAATTTATTTTGCACATTGCCTCACGACAAGGCTGTGTCAATGGCTCACCTGGAACTCAACTTTCGCAAACTGGTTGAATTTATTAAAATAGAGTTGGGCATTATCTTAAATTGTCAGTTATTTCTTAATGAAGTTCAGCCAATCGTACTATGTTGTTCACCTGTAACGTGTTTAAATTTATGTTATGTGTATAAATTCAAATAAATAACAGTGTTTTCTTAATGATGTACGACCAGTATTGAGCAGAGGGTACATTTTTTTTATTGAAAGCAGAGGGTACATTGAAGATATTATGTTTATTGGCGACATTATTTCCGTCGAGATTACGTCAAATTTCTGACGTTTCAGACAGAACGGTGACAGAAAGTGGACGAAATAAAATTTTAACTTTAAGTCATGCAAAATACGTTGCCGACACAAATTCCTTCTATTTTCCATTACCTTTCCGACATTTGTAACGAAAAATTGACGAACTTGTAACAACCGACATTACAATGGACCTTCCCCTTTCAAATGCCTATAAATTTGATCGATGTAAAGGTAAACACTGTCATACTCCAATGTAAAAGCGCAAACTTATACTGAATATGAATCCACATCGTCGTATTCCTGGTCCTCCTGGTCGTGTTATGGAGTTGCTCCGAGAAAGACCCGGTGTCAGATTAAGCGATGATACCGACCACATATTCGAAGAAAGTACGCAAGAGTATCTCTCCGAACGACTGGCGGAGTCAAGTGGAGCTGGTGAAAATCGTAATTATTTTACCAAAAAAATTGGCTATAAGCCTTGCAATCACTTCGAGCGAGTTATTCACATGGATGACTGAATTTTATATCAATGTACCAAATACGCCACTAATCGAAATAACACCAACCGGCCCAAAGAAGCCTGACAAGGTAATATTCGTCACAACACATTTTCCATTTCATTTTCTACTGCCCTATTCGTTTGACAATAAACAAAAATCATTCGACAGATTGTGGGAGTCATTGACACATGTCAATTGAACATTGTCGGATCTGGATTCGACATTACTTTAAAGGTTCAATTATTTTCCTCATTTATATTTAATTAATGCGATTACATTTTAATGAAATAAACATCATGCAATGTAGGATCCTACATCTGTGGTGCGCGCGACTGTTCATATCACTGCTGTATGAGATCAGAAAACACGAGCAAGTATTAAAGTCGGCTCGGTCCTCGTACTCCAGAAGGTTGTCATTGGACACATATGTGTTTGTACAAATTTCTTGAGTTGTTATTTTTTCACATATTAACGCATAGTACACATTTCAGGTTTCAGTGTGGTGGGATCGTTCAAATAAGTGTATATTAAATATTACTGGAAAGAATCTCGTTCGGGTGTACGTTGATGAGACCCAGCCATTATGTCAGTATGACCTTTATGTAATATTACGTACACTTTCTGTAACACATTATTCGCATGAAGTACTGTATTGTAATAAATTGTGGACGTATTTAATTTTTTTCCTATGTTTCGATTTAAAAACTATTTACAACTTGAGTATTTATGTCATGTTATAATAATTGTTAAGAGAAGGGATCAGGTACAAAGTCCATATTACTGTAAAAAATATAAAATCATCTCAACCCTTCATTTTATTATTTAGATGACTATGATTAATTGAGAATAAATCAGTTTAAATTCATATTTTAATATGAATAGGGGCAAATATGGTATACAATTAATATATAATTGGTTTCATCGTAACCCAGTTTCCTAAACTATCGTGTTCTATCAAATAAAATCGGGTTTAATTCTCCAGTTCGTTCTTGGCAAAGTCGTTCCCTCGATTCATCGTCGTCCGAGCGTGCTACAAAATGGAAGTGAGAGCACGAGCTCCGGGTAAGACCATACTCTCCGGCGAACACGCCGTCGTCCACGGATCTGCCGCCATCGCCGCCTCCATTGACCTCTACACTTACGTTTCTCTCTGGTTCGCAACCATTTTAGGTACGCATCGAGGCCGATTGCGTACGTATTTGTTTGATTATTTATAACATGACTACATGAGTCTATGTATTTGTTGGTTGGGGATTTTTAAGCTTCCGGAAGTGGATTGCAGTGATAATGGTGATTTTTATGTGGGTTGAAGTTGGTGAATGTAAATTGAGTGTTATTGAAATGAGTGGAAGAGGCGGAATTTGTGAAATTTGTGTTTGATGTTGGCTTTTAGAAAGTGATGATGCATAGAAGCTACAGTTTAAAGATATTGGGATTGAACTATCGTGGCCCATTGAGAAAATTAAGGATGTGCTGCCTGGAAGTTTTTTGTTCTATGGATGTTTCCCAGATTCCTAATGCGTTCATTTTGAATAGATGGCTGAAAAGTGCAAGCCAACAGACCAAAAAGATGCAACAAAGGATGTGGGAAAAGACATCGGACCACTCGTAAATTGATGATTGAGAAAGCCAACAAACCAAAAAGATTGTGTGGAAACTGCCAAGAACTTGGGCATCACAACAAGCGAAGTTGCCCGAAAAAAATATGCGTGGAAAATTTGGATGTGAATACACAAGAGCATGTTGGAAATGAGGATGATCCTCACATAGCTGCATGATTATGTTTATGTATTAAACTTTTTTTTGGTATCTTGTATTCATCAACACAAACGCATGCACTTCTTATTAAAAAAAATTCAATGTTTCTATATTCAATTTCGGCTTCACTATTATATAGTTCGTCGTGACTATTTTATAGTTCGTCAGTACTATTTTATAGTTCGTCATGACTATTTTATAGTTCGTCGTGATATTAATAGATATATTTCCCCCTCAGTTTGGGATTTGTTTCCTGCGTGACAAAATATGTCGAGAAATGGAATGGAAAATATAGTGTAGTCGGAAAGTTGAGACATGGCAATACTTTGTGACTCATTATGCTAACTCGGGATCTAATTCGTCACATTCAGCACATAGTTCGTCGACATATGGTACTGATTTCTGGTCGGCTATTTTAACTCCTATCCGAGCTAGTAACGCCCTCAAAAGTTAGAACTATCCTACATTCTAGGCAAAAAATTGGTACAATTGTTGTGACGTAAAGCTTGCACTAAAATAGTATTTTCATTCAACGTTCTCATTTTCTTCTAAGGCATCAGCTACGGCTTTTAATAGTCTCCATTGTCCTGCTTTGCGAAGCACATCTAATCTCCGTGTGTTCAAGTCTGATCGGATCATAATGTTCTAGTATAGTTCTCATAGAGCCAATAGTCGCATTCTTCCTTTGATTTTATCATATTCTTTGCTGCCTTTCGTAATGCACTAAGAACCCCCTGTACAAATAACAATATTGATCAGTTTAGTTTGTAGTAAACATTGACGAACTATAAATAGTATTTGACGAACTATATATAGTATTGATGAACTATGTCACTACCAGACTCAAATGCCAGCAATATTGATCAATTATTAGGTAGTAAACATTGACGACGAACTATAAATAGTAAGTGACGAACTATGTCACTACCAGACTCAAATGCCAGCAACATTGATCAGTTTATTTAGATAGTAAACATTGACAAACTATAAATAGTAACTGGCGAACTATATCACTACCAGACTCAAAATGCCAGCAATATTGATCAGTTTATTAGGTAGTAAACATTGACGAACTATGTCACTATGAGACTCAAATGACAGCAATTTTGATCAGTTTAGTGGTAGTAAACATTAACGAACTATAAATGCCAAATGACGAACTATGTCATTACCAGACACAAATGCCAGATATGAGACTTTATTTTGTTTCAAAACTGCATTCTAACAGTAGTGAATTTTAAATAACGTACTCTCGGATTCTTTTGAGCATTGTCTTTTTGTGGTTCGTTCTCCGTTATTTTGCTTGGGCCTGTACAACAGTTTGTATATTAGTATATTTGATGATGAAATGATGTAGTGTAATTCTTCCTACAGTTTTGATGTAATTTCAATTTTTTCTTGTCACTTTTCTTACCGAAGCCTGTGTGTGCATCATCTAAAGCGACCTTGGATTACGGTGACTTTCTTTTGCGAGCTGTCAAACAAATCGAAAATAGTTTAAAGGTCAAATCCAAGATGACGAATTATGTAATACTTTTGACGAATTATGCACTTGGACCCATGATATCTACTCATACTGAATTACCTAACCACATAATATGACGAATTATACTATGATGTTGATGAATTATACAGTTGGCTAGTTAGTTCAAAAACAACAGTTCGAAAACTCACCATCGTTCGTTCGTTCAAAAACAACAGTTCAAAAACTCACCATCATCGGTACAGTATCTGCGGACAGTAAATTAAACGAACTGAATTAGGGTCCGAAACCAGTAAATCAACTCACCATCGTTCGTCGATATTGTCCCAAAACCATAAAATCATTCTTCGACGAATCGCGTGAACTGCAAACCCTAACTTCGTCGATGTGCAGAGAGATTTTGGATGAATCGCAAACCCTAAATTAGTCGTGTGAACTGCAAACCCTAACTTCGTCGATCTTCGAAGATGCGTAGGTTTCTGGTTTCCCAAATCGTCGGGAGGAGAGATACGTGATTAGTTTTGAATTTTGTTGGGTCAATTATTCCCTTCTATGGAGAGATACTGGTATAAAATTAAGATATTAATTTATTTAATCTAATTTAAATTAGCCATTGATTTGCCATAATGAAGGGTTTAGATGAGTTTGTATTTTGCACCGTTTCTCGGCTTTGCACCAGATCCGGCCTCTAATTGTTAATACACAAACATATTGATAAATCAATTAATTAAACACAACATCCGGGAAAAAAGAAAACAGTATTTTATACGTCTGTATTCCATCACTACTCCATCACCAACAAGAGAAATGCCACGCAATTTTAATGGAAATCTTTGCATAACAATTCCGTTACCATTCCTTCACTCCGTTTTATTTTATTACCGTTATTATGTAACCGTTGTACTGATCTCGTCGATATTTCGTTGTATTTCCGTCACTAAGTGACGGAATTAAACTGAAGTGTGACAGAATAGTTTTCATCACCATTCCGTTACAATTCCGTCACTCCATATTAATATATCCGTTGCCAAATAATTTTAGTTTTATTAAATATCCGGTCAACAATATTTTGCCGAATATTCGTCGTATTTACGTGACCAAATGACGAAATTGAAACGCAATATTCACGGAATTCGTTTCGTCACCATTCCGTTACTTGATTTTAATATATCCGTTGCAAATAAGGTTGCCGTTAATATATAACTGTTGCACGAACTTCATGGAATATTGACGGAATTGCATTGTACGTTTGACGGAATTATGAACTAGTGAACTTCACAACCAGATCGCCTATAAATGTCCACAAATTACAAATGTATAACTCACCCCATTATCTATATTCAAATTCACAACACACTCTCTAATTTAAGGCAATCAACACACTGTCGTGCACTGTTGACAGAAATACTGTACCGGAATTTTTAACTACTCTCATGTGGTGTTTTTTGCTTCAACCAGATAATTGTGAGGTATTCTCTTTTAGTTTCAGTTCAAATCATACTGCATATTATTATTCATGGAATTTTTATATCAAGAAAGGAGATGGATGTACGAATCTCGCGCTCATGGGGAGTTATACAGCAATGATGTTTTCATCGCCGGAGTCAATAATTTTGTCGAAACAGCCATGTCAAACGGTTATCTTTCCAATGACAACACAATGCGATGTCCATGTACAAAATGCAAGAACCGGCGATTCATCAATATAAGAATGCTAGAGGAGCATTTGTACAAATACAGTTTCACACCTAAGTACTATAATTGGGCGTTACACGGCGAAGATCTTGCGGAAATCACGTACGGAAATGCTTGCTCAAACTTACCGGACCCGATCACTGTTGACCCATTTTTTGCTTCACACGACGATAATTTCGGACATGCTGGCGTCCAAGATATGGTTCATGATTTCCCCATCCGTAATGATATTCCAGAGTCGTCTAACTTTGGTGACCAGCAAATAGAGAATGACGAAGGAAATAGATTCTTCGATCTCCTAAATTCAAGTTCGGAGCCGGCTTACGAAGGTTGCACGACAGAGACAGAGCTTTCGATTAACATGAAAATGCTTGCAACAAAAGCTAACTACAGATTCTCTGAAGGGGTGTTTAACGCCATATGTGGCACGATGAAAAATCTGATTGGGGGGACAATAAGATGCCATCTTCTTTCAAACAGTCAAAGAAACTCGTAGCTGATCTCGGAATGGGGTACCAACGTATTGACGTTTGCGTCGACGGATGTATGATTTACTATGGCTGTGACGAAAGTATGACAGTCTGTCATTTCTGCTCGGAACCAAGATATCATCCTCCAAGACGTGCAGAAACTTCTTCATCGTACCAGCGCCATGCGAGAGGTTAAATGTTTTACTTACCGATTATACCGCGACTACAGAGACTTTTTTATCCCATAGGCTGGCATCAGGAATGTGCTGGCACGCTTTGCCCAGAGACGACGTATATCGCATGGTTCACCCTTCGGACAGGGAATCTTGGAAGCATTTTGACCGGTGCCATCCCAACTTAGCATCCGAGCCCCGTAATGTAAGGTTAGGATTATGCACATATGGATTTAATCCATGGGGTATGTCCACTAAACAATACTCCGTTTGGCCGGTCATGTTAACACCCTACAACTTACCACCGTGGTTGTGTATGAAGACGAGATTCGTTTAGTTAACTATACTAATTCCTGGGCCGTCTAATCTAAAGAAGTGTTTGGACATCTATCTAAGGCCTCTTATTGATGACTTGGTACATCTTTGGAGTGTTGGGGTCGACACATACGACGTTAATCGCAAATAGAGTTTTAAATTGAGGGCAACTCTGATGTGGACTGTATCAGATTTCCCAGCGTATGCAATGCTATCAGGGTGCTAAACTCAAGGAAAACTCGGCTGCTCCTATTGTATGGACAACATAAAGACATTCGTTTTGAAGAACAGAAGAAAAGTGTCATATTTTGGCTGTCACAGACGGTTTTTATCAGAAAATCATATGTATCGGGGTAATGCCAGGAATTTCTACAGAGATCGAACAGACTTCGACGGTCCAGTCCAATTTCGATCAGGTCACGAAGTTTATGACAGGGTTAGAAACTTAAAATATATATGGGAACAACGTATCAATGAGGTTTTTGACGGCTTCGGGGTGGATCACAATTGGACAAAGAAATCCATTTTTTGGGAACTACCTTAGTGGGTGGACGTCAAGCTTAGACATAACCTAGACGTCATGCACATTGAAAAGAATGTTTTTGATAATTTATTCATTACCATCATGGATGTAAAGGGGAAAACATAGGATGGCGGTGTGAAATGGAGAAAAGATATCTTATTGTACTGTCGAAGACCAGAATTGGAACTCAAAACATACCGCGGCCGTTTGGTAGCCAACAAGGGTAAGTATCAACTTACAAGAGAACAATAGAAGCTTGTACTTATTTGAGTGAAGTCTCTGAAGTTTCCTGAGTACCCTAAAACTAGTAGGTTACAAGTCACACGACGCACACATATTCATCGAGCGACTCATGCCGATTGCTTTTAAGGGTTTTTTACCAAAACAGATCTGGGAAGCTGTATCAGAGTTGTGTACATTTTTCCGAGACATATGTGCACTTCCCTTCACATTGAGCGAATAGAACATTGGCAGAACAACATATCGGCCACACTTTGTAAGCTGGAGACAATATTTCCCCCTTCATTTTTTGACTCAATGGAACACCTACCAATTCATTTGGCTGATGAGGTGCTACTTGGCGAACCAGTACACTACCGTTGGATGTATCCTTTTGAGCGTTTCATCTACCGTCTTAAACAGTTGGGCCAAAAAGGTAACAGAGCTAAGGTGGAAGCCAGTATTGTTAACGCCTACATACAGTTGGAGACTTCATATTTGGGATCCGACTACCTAGATCCTGAGTTAACAACGACCGGTATACGCTTAAAACGAAATGAAGTAGCACAGAAGATTTCGATGATCCTCAGATTTCTATTTACAATTATCCAGGAGTCGGTGGCAGCACAATTACTCGGAGGGTTTTAGACACCCAAGAATTTAAAAAGGTCACGCATTACATCTTTAGCAACACGCCTAAATTTGAATAATATTTGGCGTTATTTGAGACCGGCTTAAGACACTGACGCCCGCGATTCAATGATCAGCAAATCTACAATACTATATTAACGGATTTTCCAGAATGGCTGCATTCCCATGTAAGTGTAATCAACGTATATTACATATAATTATGTAGCAATATAATCTGTACTTGCACTTTCATGTTCATCTAAAATATTATGTTCAGGTTTGCGAGCTTGGATAAACCTTACCACTACCACAGTGGGTTCACTACTTGTCCGCTGGATTTCAATCTGACGTTGCATGTTCGGCAACATACAAAGTCAACAACTACAAATTTCACATTTGAAAGCAATGGTGAAGGGAGGATCACGGTGAACAGTAATGTTTACGTGAAAGGAACAGAGGGTATACACTACGTCGGGGTGATTGAAGAAATAATTCATATGAGATGTAGAACCAACCATCACCTAAAGGTTGTCTTGTTCAAGTGCCGTTGGTACGACCCTCAGTTTGTTAAGTCATACCCGTCTAACGGGATTCTCATCGTGAACACTCATAGACCCTACCCCCATTACGCCCTTACATTCTTGCCCAGCAAGCGGTTCAAGTTTACTATGTGACGTTTCTGGGATTAGCCGGACAAAATAATCAGGGTTGGGTTACAGTTTGTCCTGTAAAATCAACAAACGCCATCGACATGGAAGTAGCAAATGTTCCGTTCCAAGATGAGGGTCAAATCGGATCTGAGCTGCCTGTAATGAATGAAATTGGATCATATGGGAACCTCGCTGATGATGAGGTTTACGAGTACACCCAAGAAGACCGCAACTACGATGACGTAACTGATAATCCAGATACAGAAGAAGAGTTCGACGAATCCTCGTGAAGTCATACATTTCAAATTTATTAAAATGATGTACATTTATGATATGTTTTTTATGTTGAAAATTTGAAGTTCAATTCAAGAAATCTTCAAATTCGAATACATTTTAACAATGAAATAAATTAATGTTATTTATCGCACTGAGATGGAAAACAATTTTTACTGATAATACTCACTTCGGTTTTAAGTAAATGCAAAGAGCTGGGTATTTAGTATATGTGATTTTAATGTATATAGGTTTTAAAAAAAACTGATAATTACACAACGCTTAATACATAGGCGCTGTCTAAAGTGACACAAAAACAGCGCTTAGGGTGTAGGCGCTGTCTTTAATTCACACACAAAACAGCGTTTAGACTGTAGGCGCTGTTTTAATTCACACAAAAAATAGCGTTTAGACTATAGGCGCTATCTTAATTCACACAAAAACAACGTTTAGACTGTAGGCGCTGTCTTAAGTCACCGTTAAGACAGCACTTAGGGTGTAAGCGTTGTCTTAAGTATCAAAAACAAACAGCGCGTCATATATATGTGCCGTATTAAGTTAGAAATACGACAGCGCTTAGTAAATAAAGCATTGTTTTACTGTAATTTAGACAGCGCCTACTTAGAAAAGTGATGGACCATAATTATACGAATCAAAAACACAGTTAAACCCACTAAATTAGACTGTTTGTCTATTTAACTTTTGCTTGTTAGTTCCGATATATTTCTACAGGGTATTTTGAAGCTTAGAGAGAATACACGCTAAGGAGAGGATTTTACGCAGAAAAGATGTTACGAGTCATTCCAAGGTCACGATCAGACGCTGACTGAAGAAATCTAAAGATCCTGACATGGAATCATTCAAAAAAAATCAAACCGAAGAGCAACCAAAGTCAGTCCGGGGTAGGAATGGACCGATAGTTTTGTGAAAACTTCACAAAACTCACAAAACCTCCTCACAAGGGAGGCTCCTCCTCACATGGGCGGCTAGAAGGGGAGGAGCATCCTCCTCACATGGGCGGCTCCTCCCTCACAACTCCTCTCCTCCACTCCCCTTCCTCCACTTGGCGGCTCCTCCCTCTCCCCTCCCAAAGCCGCCGGCGGCTCCTCCTCTCCCCCCATGTGTCATCTCCTCCTTGCTCCTCCCTTCTCCTCCCTTGGATCAAAAACACATGCCCCCCATCTCCACCCTCCATTTCTCTCAAGTTTGGCTATAAATACCAAGCCAAACCTCATTTGTAAACATCCCAAAAATCATAAACACGTATCTCTCTAAGTTTGGCAATTTGTAAGTTTGGTTTTGAAATAATACTCCTGTTGGTTCTTGAGTATTATAACAGTTTTAGAGAATACTCCTGTTGGTTCTTGAGTATTCAAGTAGGAATTGGGAATACTCCTGTTGGTTCTTGAGTATTCCCCTTTACTTACTGTCTTTCAAAAACCCCCGAGTATTTAGCTATGGTATCCACCTCTATGGATATTCGTAGCTAAACTCTTCATTCGGTTGAAGGGGTGTACTTGTATCATAAAATGTTTTAGACTTGCTTTAGTATTTTTTCTCTGTATTCAAAACTTGTTCTATGTGCCATATATTAGGCCAGAACTTCCAAGGTTGAGTGGATGCTTGGAATGGCAAAGCTCTTCCGTGGAAGTTCGTAAACATACTCGGATAAGTGGATGCTTGGAATGGCAAAGCTTATCTGAGGAGTTTGACCTCTCTCAAACACCATTTGATTGCTCGGGAATGACTGATCAAATGGATGCACACAGGCTAATATACCTTGGAATGGGGTATTAGTCTAAGTAGAACAAGGGCTCTACGTTTTTTGCAAAAGTCTAGACAGTGTGTGCAAATCGAGTGCTTGGAATGGCCTTGATACACTTTCGAACATTTTAGCAAAAGACTAGACAGTGTGGCAAATCGAGTGCTTGGAATGGCCTTGATGCACGTTTGAATACTTACAAGGATCACTAAAGGTCAATGATAAACAGGTTATGATACAAAGCCCCCGAAACTGAATGTTTTCCTTGAAATCAAACAACACCTGCACTTACTTTCTTAGTATAACTGCCTTAATCAACTGCACTCATCATCCGGAGGACTTGCCAATCACGCATCACCCGCTGTAAGTCTTCTTTGTATTTTCAGTATTTAATTTTCTGTCATTTACTTTTTGCACAAAAAAACCAAAACCAACCAAAAAGTCACGTAGTTACTAGCTCTAAAACCTCAACCAACTTAAAACACGCTCCCTCGCTGTATAAATCACCTCAAAGAGCAACTATCCCCCTAATTCCCTTGGGTTCGACCCCTACTTACCACTTGCTACCCAGTAGTGTAGTCGCGAGTAGCGGACTATTATAAATTTATTCTTGACGTTTGCACACAACGACTGTGCATCCATCAAAAAGCGCCATCTTATGTCTCTCTAAAAATTCCCCCGCCGTTTTCGCCCGCCTACACAAATATTTATATTTTAAAAATATGTACTATTTACATAAAAATAACGATTGTTTGACGGATTTACCACGGAATAAGTAAATAAATGTTTAATAATTGTTTAATAAGTCAAATTACATGCGACAGAGGAAACCCTTCTCCTTCTAGCCGTCCTCCAAAATACTCCTCCGTTTTAGTCCGTCGAATTCTTCAACCGATTTTGGCCGCTTTCGGAAGCCAATTTTGTCCGCCAGGTATGCAAAAGTCGTCGTCCTTCTCCTGTGATCTTGATTTCCGTTTGTTTGATTCCGTGGCTGCGTTTGGTTGTGTTCGAATGTGCTGTGTATGTTTGTGGTCGAATGTTCCGCGTTTGTTTGTGTTACAATGGTTGATTGTTGTGTAACAAAATGTTGTGTCATTCACGGGTTCGTTTGAATTGTGTTTGTTGACTGTGTTCGTTTATTCGTGTTTGTTGATTTTAAATGTTATTCAAAGTGGCCGAATGTTACACTTTTGTTTCATTATTGGTACATGAATTTGTGTGTTCGAATTACTTATTTCAAATCTCTGTTTCAATCATTTCCAACGCTGTGTATGACTCATTTGTTTGATTCATCATTTATTTGTTTTAGTAATCTTTTGGAACCTCCTGCTTGTACGCCACCTCCATGTATTTGGTGTACTAATTACATTACAATTTGTGGCAGGGTATGTGGCATCACTCAAGCGTAATGTACCCGGTAAGAGGAATACCGGCACTGGTAAAGGTACTGGGAGTTCATCACAAACGAGGCTAACTGACATACGCCAACCGAGACAATTGAGCCAGGACATGCAACGTCCACAATCGTCAACTGGGGACACACGTCAAACTCGGGAAGTGTACAGGCCTTCTATGCTTGTACAGGAGCCTACCCCATCGAGACAATTGGGCGAAGACATGCAACGTCCACCATCGTCAACCGGGGACACACGTCCAACTCCGAAAGTGTACATGCCTTCTATGCCTTTACAGGAGCCTACAACTGATCCGATGGATGACTACAGAACCTTACCACAAGTGCATGAATACGACTTCGACGAATTGCTGAATTTCATGGAGGAGTCGGCGGGCAACAGGGAGGGTGACGAGGGAGCCGCAGGGAGGGACTCACCTTCGGCAGATGATGACGATCACGATGACACACTTCGGCCAGAGTTTGTTAGAGGAGGGACTTCGGCTGGTGGCGGACTCGGTGAGGAGACACCGTTAGGTTCGATGCTAGAGGATGATCGGCCTTAGATTGTTCCAGCTGAGGATGACAAGTGAGTACTTTTTTTATACATATATTTGTGTAGCTTGTTTTACTAACCATATTGTAAATGTCAACCTTGTATTTTTCAGCTTTGACCCACTTTCAGTTGTTAACAAAATCGGGCTTCAATGTATTGGGCCTGGTTTTAAGGTTGGTTGGACAACAATGGGGACGTGTGATCCACAAGCTCCGGTGAAGTGGTTTCGATACTTTAAGGTAAAATGTATTAAAATTGTATTAACATGAAATTTTTCATTAGATGTTTTCTACATGCAAATATGTTTTCGATTACATAGTTTTAGGTTTCTATTAAATTTTTCGTAACACAACTATGTAATGTACATGCAGAGCTTGTACCGGTGGGATCCGATCCACAACGACTAAATTGAGGCCAACTTTAGGAGGAAGTCGGCTAAGATTCTCCAAGATTCTTGGAAAGGCCTGCGATCCGGGAAGACTAAAGGCCGGAAATGGTTGACAGAATATCACAAAGTTGCGGGAAAAGCTCTATTTAACACGGACCCAGCATTCATAGCCCGCAGTGAAAGGAACAAGCAAACTTATTTGGCCCAGCATGCCAGAAACGGTCCAGCCTTGCACGCCTTTAGGTCGAGACCAGCACACTTTCTCATGGCGAAGATGGTAATACATAATATTTAAAAATAATTCAAGTTTCAATATCATTTATAATAACACATTTATCATTGAATGTGTAAGAAAAGAGTAATCAAAGACAAGTGTTGCCAACTGATATGTTTGACAAGAAATTCAAGCGGAAGGATGAGACGTATTTGATACCCGACGCGGAGAACAAAAGGGTATTACACCTACCAATTATATTTTCTTATTACAATAATTTCGTAATAAATTTAAGTTGTTGTTACATTTAATTTGTTATACATTTGTTTTTTGTTTGTTTCCTATATTCACAAATTTTTGTTTCCTTTGTAACTAAACATTTAATGTTATATGAAAAATGTGCAGAAAATGCTCGCGGATGCTGAAGCTTTGGTCCTAAAGAATTACGACGGTCAAGAAAGGATACCGGAGGAGGAGCTGGTAGAGGCCTCTACGACTGTCATGGGGGTTAACCCGGGGTCTGGGATACCGTATCTGTATGGACCTGCAATGACATTATAGTCGGACAAATTCTCCTCAACAGGCAGCCAGTCGTGTGCGAGCTCGCAGAGATCGAGGGCTCCACCATCGGACGAGTACACTCAGGATCTGAGGCCGCGTTTAGAGCGCATGAAATCCCGACAGGAGGCTGAGATGAGAAGCATGAAGGACACATAGATCGATTGACTCAAATGATGCAAATGCAGGCTGATATGCTAAGGATGCTCACTCCTGGATACCCTCCACCTCCCGGTCAAAGCCCGAAAGGGAACAACCGCGGTCAGTCTAATCAGAGGTCGGATGAAGACAACCGCAGAGATTACATTGGATAATTAATTATCGTACACTTTTTATTAAATATGGAAATTGAAATTCTGAAATTAATATTTTTAAAAATTGGAAATTAAATTTAATTGGAAATTGCCAATTAATATTCAAAAATTGGATAATTAATTTTTTTAAAAAGAATATAATATTGACGGATTAATGACGGACTATTGCCGGAATAAAAATTAAGACAGAATTAAAACGGAATAATTGCTAACGAAATTATGACGGAAATAGACCGGTAATACTATTGATGGAAAATAGACGGAATGTAGACGGAAAATAAGATGACGGAATTTCGATGGAATATTGCCGATAATATGTTCGGCCGTAAGTTTACCGGAAAGATGACGGAACGTAGAGTAGCGTAAAAATGACGGAATTTCGACGGTTGCTTAATAGACGGAATTTCGGTGGAATATCGTCAATAATATTTTGTGCCGGAACTATGCCGGAAAGATGACGGAATTCGGAGTAGCGTATAAATGACAGAATGTTGACGGTTTATTAGTTGACGGACATGTACCGGAAATTTACAGAAAACCAGTTCAACGATATTCTGACGAAGAATCTTGCCGGATACATGACGGACTTACGACGGAAATTTATTTACCGGAGATGTGACGGAATGTCGACGAAATATTGACAGAAATAAAAGACGGAATGTTGACAGAAACTTATTTTCGCCGAAAAAATTGCCGTCAACATCATTTCCGTCGGAAAAGTGACGGAAATTCAGTTTTTTCCGACACATTTCCGTCATTAATCCGTCGTTTTTCTGTCGTCGGAAATTTTTTATAATTTAGTAGTGCTACAACTACTTGGTATACACATCATAAATTTTTGAACTCATCACTTGTTTTTTATTTTGTGTTTTTGTGAATATGTTATTCTTTTTATTTGTGACTGCCTTACTTTTGTGAACAACATTTTTATTGTATCAACTTGTGTTTTATTTTGGTATAAAGTTTTTTTGAATATTCATAAAATATTTTTATTTTGAGAATGTTGGTCTTTTTCTTTTTTGACTGCTATATTTTGTGAATAAAGTTTTTATTGTGCTAACACGTGTTTTATTCTTTTTATTTTGTGAACACTACTTTTGAGTTAACACGTTGTTTTGTTTATTCTATAAAAAACACGTTTTATTTTTGTGTGATAACGTTGTTCTTTTTATTTTATGTGGATGTTTTGTTAATACATTTGCGTTCGGATCAAATACAAACCAGAGTTATAAATAAAAACTACAAATCCACAAAAATAATGACACGTGTAAAAATCGACCAATCAGAGTTAATCGAGTTCGGGGTTCTTTTTGTAAATAAAAAAAAACACACGCGGATGCATTTAAAAATACATAAAAGACATTAGGGGTATAATCGTCCAAAAATTGCTACAGTAATGATCAGACTTAAGAAAACAATGTTCAGACTTAAACCAGTAATGACAATACTTGAAAAAACAATGTTCAGACTTAAAAAAATAATGTTCAGACTTAAAAATAATAATTATGAGACTTAAACCAGTAATGATCAGACTTAAAAAACAATGTTCAGACTTAAAAAACAATGTTCAGACTTAAACCAGTAATGAAAATACTTGAAAAAACAATGTTCAGACTTAAAAAAACAATGTTCAGACTTAAACCAGTAATGAAAATACTTGAAAAAACAATGTTCAGACTAAAAAAAACAATGTTCAGACTTAAAAAAATAATTATGAGACTTAAACCAGTAATTCAGATTTAAAAAACAATGTTCAGACTTAAACCAGTAATGCAAATACTTGAAAAAACAATGTTCAGACTTAAGAAAACAATGTTCAGATTTAAAAAAAATAATTATGATACTTAAACCAATAATGATCAGACTTAAAAAACAATGTTCAGATTTAAAAATCAATTTTAAGACTTAAACCAGTAATGACAATACCTTAAAAAACAATGTTCAGACTTAAAAAACAATGTTCAGACTTAAACCAGTAATGACAATACTTGAAAAAACAATGTTCAGACTTAAACCAGTAATGACAATACTTGAAAACCCAATGTTCAGACTTAAGAAAACAATGTTCAGACTTAAATAAATAATAATGAGACTTAAACAATTAATGTTCAGACTTAAAAAAAACAATGTTCAGACTTAAAAAAACAATGTTCAGTCTTAAATAAATAATAATGAGACTTAAACCATTAATGTTCAGACTTAAAAAAACAATGTTCAAACTTAAAAAACAACTGTTCAGACTTAAATAAATAATAATGAGACTTAAACCATTAATGTTCAGACTTAAAATACAATGTTCAGACTTAAAAAATAATTTTAAGACTTAAACCAGTAATGACAATACCTTAAAAAACAATGTTCAGACTTAAACCAGTAATGACAATACTTGAAAAAACAATGTTCAGACTTAAATCAGTAATGACAATACTTGAAAACCCAATGTTCAGACTTAAGAAAACAATGTTCAGACTTAAATAAATAATAATGAGACTTAAACCATTAATGTTCAGACTTAAAAAAACAATGTTCAGACTTAAAAAAACAATGTTCAGTCTTAAATAAATAATAATGAGACTTAAACCATTAATGTTCAGACTTAAAAAAACAATGTTCAAACTTAAAAAACAACTGTTCAGACTTAAATAAATAATAATGAGACTTAAACCAGTAATGTTCAGACTTAAAATACAATGTTCAGACTTAAAAAATAATTTGAAGACTTAAACCAGTAATGACAATACCTTAAAAAACAATGTTCAGACTTAAAAAACAATGTTCAGACTTAAACCAGTAATGACAATACTTGAAAAAACAATGTTCAGACTTAAATCAGTAATGACAATACTTGAAAACCCAATGTTCAGACTTAAAAAAACAATGTTCAGACTTAAATAAATAATAATGAGACTTAAACCGCATTAATGTTCAGACTTAAAAAAACAATGTTCAGACTTAAAAAAACAATGTTCAGTCTTAAATAAATAATAATGAGACTTAAACCATTAATGTTCAGACTTAAAAAAACAATGTTCAGACTTAAAAAAACAATGTTCAGTCTTAAATAAATAATAATGAGACTTAAACCATTAATGTTCAGACTTAAAAAAACAATGTTCAGACTTAAAAAAACAATGTTCAGTCTTAAATAAATAATAATGACACTTAAACCATTAATGTTCAGACTTAAAAAAACAATGTTCAGATTTAAAAAAACAATGTTCAGTCTTAAATAAATAATAATGAGACTAAAACCATTAATGTTCAGAATTAAAATATCAATGTTCAGACTTAAACCAGTAATGATCATTGGCTATTTTTAAGTACTGAACGTTACCATTTTTAAGTCTGATCAGACAAATTTTAAGATATTTAGAATAATATTCAAGGATATCCAAAACAAAATGATAGTATTATCACATATTGTTCATTCAGTTTATATTTCAAAAATATCAGTCTCCTCATTTTTCTAATCGTCCTGCGCCGCTTCTTTTTTCACAAGCAGATGATGATAAAGAGCTTCAGCTACTTTACATTTAAACGGATTGGAATCAGCAAGCAACATTTTGTGTAGGTATCTTTTTCGGAGTCTTCTTATTTGATCTTTTTGCTGTAGAAAAATTAATTGGGTTATTCAAAAGTTAATTCACCAGTAATTTAGATAATTTGAAATGTATCTTTGAATTTAGGATTACCTTTTCAGATTCAGGGGCAAATCCACTATACCAATCCCCAACTGTTTCCCCATAATAAGTTTCCATATGGCGCATTGCAAAGACGCCACAATCATTTCCATTAGAAAATGTCCTCCATGACATTTCTAACTGATTCTTTGGCGTATCTACTGATATCCAAGATTTATCGGGATGCATAATCTTAAGAAGATAAGTTTTGAAAATTTTTATCTGAAAAATTAATCACTCAAAACAAAATATCATTAATATAAAGATTGTGATCAGACTTAATCAGGTATTGACCAGACTTAAATATGGTAATGATCAGACTTAACAATGCTAATGATCAGACTTAAAGATGGTAATGTTCAGAATTTAAGATGGTAATGATCAGACTTAAAAATGATAAGACTTCAAGATGTTAATGATCAAACTTAAAGATTGTTAACATCAGACTTAAAGATGAAATTGACAAGACTTATCCGACTTAAATTATATAGACATATCATTCTATGCACAACCAGGAAAATGAAAACATACCAGATTTGGGAGACTTTTTCCATATTTTTTTTCAATGGATTCCTGTGTTCTTGAATTGTCTAATATATCTATAGTCCTTCCAGAGAAATTGAAACAGACAACAAAGTAGTGTGACAAATGACAGACGGGAAAGAAAACCTGATAAGAACAGAATAATTGTTAAAAAGATTGTCTTTATTTAATCTTTTTTACATAATAGGTGATTAATTTACCAGTGTAGCTTTCTTAATATCTAATTTAGGGAACGTCTCTGCTGTAAATATCATATTGCGTTCGAAATCCTTATATCTATCTCGCCGATATTCTTCATGCAGAGAGTAAAGCTAAAAAGAAAAGATAAAGATTAGGAAACTGCTAAGACATAAGGAAAATAAGAACAATATACTTACAGTCTCACTGATAAGGCAGAAGTACCGCCGTATATTTGATGGATGACTACTTTGTAGTTCCATTTCATTCAAAAGAACTATCCAGGAATTGAGAGCATTCTCATTTATAAAATGATTGAATTTCAATGACTGAAAGTCAGATCTTAGCGAAAACAGTCCACTTGAAGCGAAGATCACCTCATCTTGACTGTGTAAAAAACAGAAAATCATACCATATATGGTAAAAAGATTGTCCACAAAAATAAGATGAGTTATTCACGTAAAAAAAGGACTTACGAATCAGGTATGACAGTTGTCACCCAATCATAAATTTTAATTTCTTCTTCTGACAATTCATCATCAATAGGAATTACTCTATTGTTGTAGGGACATTCTGTAGCCACTAAAGGCTTCTTTAATCGTTCAAGTATCTTGTGTGTTGGAACTGCTGTCTCCTGGGGTTTCAGTGATGTAGTTTTACTTGACTCATACATGGATTCAATTTTCGCAACCTCCACCAAAATTGCTTCAAGGTCATTTTCCATGCTATCTCCAAGTGTACTATAGTTGGTCCTTTCAAAACCTTCCTCGGCAGGTTGTGTAGCTTGTTTTTTCAATAAAGGAGAATTTATTACATCTCCTAAACTGAGATGAAAAAGGTCTTCCTCTGAAAAATTATCCAATGACCTTTTTCTGTTTGAAGACTCTGGTAAGTCATCATTCATTAAAGACTTGATCCTCCCATGTAAACTCTTCACTTCATCGTAAAAATGTACATCATTTTTCAGCATAATGTACAAATTTTTAAACTCAAGTAGGTTTTGTTCAACCTTTCCATATAGACTCCTAAAAACTGTCATCATATCCTAAAAAAAAAATTATCAGATTTATTACAAACTAGACTAGTCCAACTGAAAACAGCAAAATAGACTTAAAACACAAATGTTCAGACTTACCAATCAGACTTATACGGAAATGATCAGACTTAATAATCAGACTAAAAACAGCACGTTTAGACATTAATATTGATAATGATAAAACTTAAAAATTGATACTGATCAGACTTAAAATGATACTGATCAGACATAAAAAAAATGATAATGATCAGACTTAAGTTTGTAGTGTTCAGACTTATCATATTTATCAGTCTTAGACAGCAATGATCAGAAATTAAATCAATAATGTTCAGAACGATCAGAAATAATTATTCAGGGTACCTCGCTTGAGATTTCATCAGTTGTTACTTCTGCTTGTTCGTCTAGTGTCTGGTCTTTTGGAGTTTCAACTTGTGTTTGCAAGGGCTAGATAAAAAGATAACAATGAATCACCAACTTAAGAAATAAAAAAATTCTTAGAATAATGAAATAAAAAATGTGATCCCCAGACAATGAATTACAATATTTAAACGTTTGCTAGCTGAAATGTTTTATTTTCTATAGAATCTCTTTAATAAAATGTTTCAAGGAGTTTAGACAGGACGACATTCACTTTCGAAGTATTGCTATCAGAAATGGGCTGTGGGCAAACATAAAGTATTGCAATTATCAATGTAAGAAAAAAAAAGCCGAGTAAAATTAATTTGTATCGTTTATTGGTGATATTTATGTTTTATTACCTGCGCCCGGGCTGTCTTGTCTGATTCGGGTAGCTGTGTATTTTTTTGGAAAGTGTTTTTTCTTTGCTGTGTAGCCTTTACAAATGACAAAGAGGGGACAATCTGAAGTCCTTTGTACAAACCATTGTATTCAGGTACAACGGCAAATTCTTCGCTATCTTCTATAACCTCATCACCATCAACACTGGTAACATGTTCTAATGCTTCAATATCACCACTCTCACCTTCTACTCTTTCGGTTCCTCCACTCTCACCTTGTGCTATTTCAGTATCACCAGTCTGACCTTCCAATATTTCAGTATCACCACTCTCACCTTCTACTGTTTCGGTTCCTTCACTCTCCGCTTGTGCTAGTTCAATACCATCACTCTGCCCTTTCAATAATTCAGTATGACCAACTCCTTCAGCATTTGTAGTATCATCACTGTCAGATGTCAGGTGGATGATTTGTTGTTGTTGTCCTTCAGATTTGCAATATAGTAGAGATTAAAAATGATTCACAAAAACGTTGATCTTTCTAGAAAAAGCTTAAACCCTAAAAAAATGAGTACCAGAATCCGAAATGGAGTCAGATGCTTTGATCTTCATGTTGAAAAATTTGTGTTCGAAACTCTACCTTGGCGTTGTTTCTCTGCGACTTGGAACGATGATAGAAGAAGACGTTCGATGACGAAGTAGATTACGATTTTTTTTTCCGACATTTGAAATAAAAAAAGTATTCAATTCCATAAAAGTATTAAGAATCTGATCAAATATATAATGATCAGACTTAACGAAAGAATGATCAGACTTAAAATTTTGTATAATCACAAGTAAAAATGATATATGGTCAAATAGAATGAATGATCAGAGTTAAAATTGAGATTTATCACAATGTTCAGAGATAGATCAAATTCATTCATAAATACATCAAAATGTAGACACATATAACATTGTTTTTTTTTTATCCTTCAGTCCAAAAAAATGAATGTTGTTTTCTTTATCTTCTTAAGTTGACTTCTTTTGCTTCAGATTCCTGCTGTTGGATGACTCTGGGAAGTCGTCATTCAAGAGTGATTTGACCCTCCCATATACATTATCAACATCAATTTGAAACTGCGCATTACTTTTTAGCATTGCGTACAACCTTTTAAACTGACATATGTCTCTTTCAAGTCTTCCAGATACGCCCCTAAAATTTACCATCATCTCCTAAAAATATACATAAAATCTAAAGATTAATAAAGCATAATTGGATGATAATTAATGTGAAAAAAAAGTTTCAAATATTCACATTGGTCATTGAATCCAAAAAAAAATATTGGAAGAGAAATAATCAAAATTATTTAAGCAATAATCTGTCAATTAAAATCAAATTCTGAATTCGTTAAATCAAAAAATTAAGTTGAATGGTGAAAAATGTAAAGAATTTAGATAAAGAAAAAAATCAGGCGTACCTCATTGGACATTTGATTACTTACTTCATTAATATTTTCCCTTGGAGTTTCAAAAAGTCGATGCAACAACTTCAGGCTACCAAATTTATTTTTGTAAATATCTGATTTTTGACGAGATATCAAATACTCATTGGTCATGTAGCTGATGACTGGCCATTTTCTTGTCATATAACATTCACTGTTGTATAGTCGATCAGCATACAACATCTGCAAAAAAAATAAAAAATAAATATAGTAATACGCTAAATGATCAGAGATAACATTAAAAATGTTCAGATATAACAAAAAAATGTTTGCACATCATATTAGGTTGTTCAGATATAATTTTAATTTTTCATTCATGAAAGGGAAATAATAATAAATTTAAATAAAATTTTGCAGATAATAAAAAAATGCATAAATAAAATTTTAAATAGAACATACAGTGAGGAAGAGGATTGGTCCCTTGTAATTTGTCATTTTGTTTTTCATCCATTCAATCTTTGATTCCTTAAGTAGTTCAACAATGAACTTACACCAATTAAAGCGTGGTATCTCATCCCCAGACTCTAAACAGTTTATAATGTTTGAATGACACCAAGTATTCTTACTTGGTGATATCAGAATGGAGTAAAACAGGACTAGAAAGTCCAGCTTGAACCAATTGTCAACAAACTGCACATCTTTCAATCTCCGAGCAATCTCTGTATTTTTTGGATATAATCCTTTGGTTGTTATACCATATTTTTGAAGCCATCTCTTCTGTAATGCCTTATTGCTTTTTCCCTTTATTATGAGTTGCTCACCGCCTAAATCAAATCCGAAAACATTGCTCACATCAAGTTCATCAATTTCCATTGTATCACAGTTAACCTTTAAACTGCATTCATTTGCCTCAAAACATTCAAGGACTTTCAATGAAAGTTTTGTTGGTAACTTGTTTATCTTTAATTCCAAAATGTGTTCTAGACCCATTGAAGCAACAGCAACTTTTTGAACTTCGCTTAAGCCATCAATGACATCCTTGAGAATTTGTGGAGTTCCTCTTACCTGTATTCCAGAAGTTGATTTTCGACGTTGTATAGGCTTAGCAGCAAATGCCAAATGGGGAACAATTTCAAATCCTTTGTTGTAATCATAACTGCTCTCTCTTTCAGTATCAATACTGTCTCTTTTGGTGTCACTACTCTCTCCTTCAGTATCACTACTTACTCTCTCCTCTGGTGTCAGCAATCTTTGACTGAAACTTTCTGAAATTACTTTTTTCCCTTTAGAGATGTCGTTCATCCATTTTGAGTATCCTTCATTTGGTGGTATGCAGCTTATATCATCATCATCAGAGGTAAGATCGATTATTTCTCCTTGTTTACCTTTATAATTACTGCATCTAGTCCATAGTGCATAAGGTCTTCTATTTAAATCTGAAAGAAAACATACAATACAGATTCGTGTGCTGAAAAGAAAAATCCAACAAAAATTAAACCCTAAAAAAAACGTACCCGAAACCGATTTGGAAACCCTAGTTGGGTTCGTCTTCATGTTAGAAAAATGCAAAGCAAAGAGCTTGTATCTTCGGAAACCCTAGTTGGGAACTTTGCAATTTAGACAATTGAGAGAGTCGCATTCGTACTGGGATTATAAAAGTATATGAGTTATGAAGTAAATAAAATAGGTAGGTAGCCGTACTCATAAAGTAAAAGTTGATGAATGATCAAACTTAAAGACTTATATGATCAGACTTAAACCAGTAAAGACAATACTTGAAAACCCAATGTTCAGACTTAAAAAAACAATGTTCAGACTTATATAAATAATAATGAGACTTAAACCATTAATGTTCAGACTTAAATAACAATGTTCAGACTTAACTAACAATGTTCAGACTTAAACCAGTAAAGACAATACTTGAAAACCCAATGTTCAGACTTAAAAAAACAATGTTCAGACTTAAACCAGTAATGACAATACTTGAAAACCCAATGTTCAGACTTAAAAAAACAATGTTCAGACTAATATAAATAATAATGAGACTTAAACCATTAATGTTCAGACTTAAATAACAATGTTCAGACTTAACTAACAATGTTCAGACTTAAATTAGTAATTACAATACTTGAAAAAACAATGTTCAGACTTAAAAAAACAATGTTCAGACTTAAATCAGTAATGACAATACTTGAAAAAACAATGTTCAGACTTAAAAAAACAATGTTCAGACTTAAACCAGTAAAGACAATACTTGAAAACCCAATGTTCAGACTTAAAAAAACAATGTTCAGACTTATTTAAATAATAATGAGACTTAAACCATTAATGTTCAGACTTAAATAACAATGTTCAGACTTAACTAACAATGTTCAGACTTAAATCAGTAATGACAATACTTGAAAAAACAATGTTCAGACTTATATAAATAATAATGAGACTTAAACCATTAATGTTCAGACTTAAATAACAATGTTCAGACTTAAATCAGTAATGACAATACTTGAAAAAACAATGTTCAGACTTAAAAAAACAATGTTCAGACTTAAACCAGTAAAGACAATACTTGAAAACCCAATGTTCAGACTTAAAAAAACAATGTTCAGACTTATTTAAATAATAATGAGACTTAAACCATTAATGTTCAGACTTAAATAACAATGTTCAGACTTAACTAACAATGTTCAGACTTAAATCAGTAATTACAATACTTGAAAAAACAATGTTCAGACTTATATAAATAATAATGAGACTTAAACCATTAATGTTCAGACTTAAATAACAATGTTCAGACTTAACTAACAATGTTCAGACTTAAACCAGTAATGACAATACTCGAAAACCCAATGTTCAGACTTAACTAACAATGTTCAGACTTAAACCAAAAAAAACAATACTTGAAAACCCAGTGTTCAGACTTAAAAAAACAATGTTCAGACTTATATAAATAATATTGAGACTTTAACCATTAATGTTCAGACTTAAATAACAATGTTCAGACTTAACTAACCATGTTCAGACTTAACTAACATTGGTGTTCTGATCCTTCTATATACAGCACAGACTTGATTCTTCCATATATAAGAAATTGCATATTAGTTTTTTTACAAAATTGTCTACTTATTCTTTACAAAACTGTCTACCATTCTTTACAAAATTGTCTACTTATTTTTCTTAGGTCGACCTCTTTTCCTTTTGTTCTGATTTTCCGTTTCTGCAATATCTTCAACTTCTGATTTCTTAGGTCGACCTCTTTTCCTCTTGTTCTGATTTTCCTTTACTGCATATGGTTGAATCATCTTTTGCTCTGTAATGTCTTCAACTTCTGGTGGATCCAAGTAAATATTTGGCTCTGGAATTGTGGGTGTATAAGTTGCCACGTCTCCCAATATTTCATATTTCTTAGTGTTAACATCATCCATAAGAATTGCATTAGCATATCTAACTCGCAACTTTCTTAATTGATCTCTTTGCTGAAAAAAATATATTTTACATTAATAAATAATTTTAATATGCAACCCATTATGAGATTTGAAAGTTTAGATTGCCTTACCTCTTTACTTTTAGTATCAAAGCCTGATGGCCATCCTTCTAATTCCCCAAAATATGTTTCCATATGTCTCATGGAAAAGATAGCACAATCAACGTGGTTGTATAGCGTCCTCCAAGGCATTTCAACACGGAAGGGTTTTGCGTCTGCAATCCAATCGCTATCCGGAAATTTTATCTTTTCAAAAAGAGTTATGACATGACTTACCTGCAATTTATTAAGACATTAAGAAGAATTGTTCATGAATAAAAAAACTTCATCGAACATAAAAATACTATATTTCAGAATTAAAATAACACATACCAGGTTTGGCACAGTTTGTCCATACTTATCATTACTGGTTGGATTACTGGCTGAGTTGTCTAAAATTTCAATCTTTTTTGAAAGAAAATTGAAACACACCACAAAGAAATGATTGGAGAGCCAAATCGCGAAGAAAATCTGAAAAATAAAAAAATTATTAAAAAATATACAAAAATGATTAATTAAATCTTTTATATAACATATAAGATTAGCTTTTACCAGTTTCGCTTTTAAAAACATCTTGGCATTGAACAGTTTTACTATATTTTTGACATTGTCTTTGAAGTTCTTGTATCTTTTGTCCTTGTCGTTTTTGTCGTAACAAAGACAATAACTCTGACACCAAAAAAATGAACTTAATTAGTTTATGTCTCAGATATAAAATAAAAAAACTATAGAGACTGCACTTACAGATGTTTTGATAGGGAAGAAAAACCGCTGGAGAGTTGATGAATTCCTGGTTTGTTCACGTAAGTTCAACAAATATACCCAGCAGTCGATTATACTGCTTTCAATATAACTTCCAAAATCAAGTGTCTGAAAGTCATGCTGTGATACGTTTTCCGTTTCTATTTTATTACGAAACAGGAAATCATATTCTCTGCAAACAGAAAAACATAAAAGAAAATTGAGAATTACTCAATTATTATACACATATAAAACAAACTTGAAAGAATAATATCCATAAATGAAAACAGACTTAAAAACATAAATGTGCAGGCTTACCGTATATTTTTAACTACAGGGTCAAATATCCACTGCCATACTTTATTTTCAGGTTTTCTTAAATTCAAAATCAGAGGAGTTATTCTGATTTGGAATGGAGATTTCAATGAACGACCTGGCATCTTCAATCTTGGATTGACATTAGAAGGTATGATAGCATCTTGAGGATCCTCTGTAGTGATCAAACTTAAAATGTTAATCATTAGATTTAAAAATGACGAATTATAAGAATTAAAATTTCCAAAAGATCAGACTTAAAAGACAAATGATCAGACTAAAAAGCGATACACGTTCAGACTAAAAAAGAAGGAAACATGATTAAAGGAAACGACTAAAAAACCTAAGATAAATTCAGAGCTGAAAACATAAAAAAGAAATATATAGAGGACAAACTCTAAGAAAGAAAGAATTGTACCACTCTTTTCAGGCGTCTCCACCTGCTTGTTAGATTTACTAGGAGTCTCAACATTATTATGCTCCTCAGCAGCTAAGGTAGCTTCAACCACTGCTGGTTCCTCAATAGCCTCTGACTCCTTGGTGGGCATTTTTTCAGACTCATCGTCAAATGTACTCTCTTCCATTGCCGAAACTACATTTTCGACAAAATTGACTTCATTTGTCCCCTGATCAACCTCTAAAACAGGTGCCGACTCTTGTGGCATTGGCACATGCATTGGAGGTGTTGATTTAAAATCTGGAGACAATGTAAACATACTTTTATCTTGAAAGTAATCTTCTACCGGTTTTTTAACATTTTGGGAAGCATCTGTAGTAATTAAAATATTGAACAGAATTAAAAATCATAAAACTAGAAAATATATAAAATCTAAGAAAGAAAAATATCGTACCGCTCTGTTCAGTAGTTATATTTGGAACTACTGTTTTATCTGGTTCAAAAGCAGGCAGACTAGATGGGATATCAGTGTATTCTGCAGCTTCTTCACATAGATTTTGAACTTGTTCAACCGAAACGCGATGTTGTAAAGTATCTGAATTGATCAAGTAAAGTAAACGACTAAAGGAAACGACTAAAAAACCTAAGCAAAAATTCACAGCTGAAAACATAAAAAAGAAACATATAGAGGACAAACTCTAAGAAAGAATAAATCGTACCGCTCTGTTCAGTAGTCTTATTTCCAACTTCCTGAGCAGTCTCTTCAGTTGGAAGATTTGTATCAGCCAGGGCTTCAACTGTTTCTGTACCCTCATCAGTTGCTGGCATCTCCACCTCCTTGATAGATTCACCAGGAGTCTCTATATTATTATGCTCCTCAGCAGCTAAGGTAGCTTCAACCACTGCCGGTTCCTCAATAGCTTCTGACTCCTTAGTGGGCAAATCTGTGTTGATTAGGATGATCAGAATAAAAACCATGCTTTTATAAATACACACAGGACAATGATCAGACTTATACTTCCATTGATAATGATCAGACTAATAACAGACTCAAAGATTTAATTACAGAATGAAACTGCTGAAAAACCTAAAATAAACGAACACCTGAAAACATAAAAAAGAAACATAAAGAGGACAAACTCTAAGAAAGAATAAATCGTACCACTCTGTTCAGTAGTTATATTTCCAACTTCCTGAGCAGCCTCTTCAGTTGGAAGATTTGTATCAGCCAGGGCTTCAACTGTTTTTATACCCTCATCAGTTGCTGGCATCTCCACCTCCTTGTTAGATTCACCAGGAGTCTCAACATTATTATGCTCCTGAGCAGCTAATGTAGCTTCAACCACTGCTGGTTCCTCAATAGCTTCTGACTCCTTAGTGGGCAAATCTGTGTTGATTAGGATGATCAGAATAAAAACAATGCTTTTAGAAATACACACATGACCAAACTTAAATTAGAAAAAAGTATTGTATTAATCAACAAGATTAAATTTGATCAGAATAAACATGATGCTTTTAGAAATGCACAAATAAAATCAAACTTAACAGAAATTAAACATAATAAACTCTAACAAAGAGAAATTCGTACCATCTTTTGTTGAGTTCATAAGACGATCTTGTATTGTTTGAAGGAGAATATCAGGATTTGCAAATGGTTGTAAAATTGGTAAATTAGGCAAAACAAACAAATCATCAGGATTATCAAAATGATCAACATTCTGAGATTTTTCATTCAAAGAGGATGTGAATGAATGGGGCTCTGGAGGTGTTGATATAAAATCTGGAGCCAATGAAAATAGACTTTTCATTTCACAGCGCTCTTCTGACATTTTTGGAATATTTTGTGAACGTGTAATAACATCTTGAGAAGAATCTGTATGATCATCATCTTGTTGATCATTATAAAAGTCTGAGAAAGAAGAAATTGTTGATCATTATAAAAATATATACATTATAAAAGTCTGAGAAAGAAGAAATTGTACCAGCTTGTTGATCATCATCATCTTCAGAATCATCAGATTGTTGATCCTCATCATTAACTGGTTCATTATGTTGCTCTTTGTGTACAATGGGCAAAATAGCACTGTCATATGCCCCATCTTCAACCAGATTTTGAACATGTTCAACAATAACAGGATCTTTTAATGTAACTGTATTGAACAAGATTAAATTGATCAGACTATAAACACGATGACTTTAGAAAATGCAAAACGTAATTAAACTTAATAGAAATCTCCAGACTTAAAAAAACAATGTTCAGACTTAAACCAGTAAAGACAATACTTGAAAACCCAATGTTCAGACTTATATAAATAATAATGAGACTTAAACCATTAATGTTCAGACTTAAATAACAATGTTCAGACTTAACTAACAATGTTCAGACTTAAACCAGTAATGACAATACTCGAAAAAACAATGTTCAGACTTAAAAAAAATGTTCAGACTTAAACCAGTAAAGACAATACTTGAAAACCCAATGTTCAGACTTAAAAAAACAATGTTCAGACTTATATAAATAATAATGAGACTTAAACCATTAATGTTCAGACTAAAATAACAATGTTCAGACTTAACTAACAATGTTCAGACTTAAATCAGTAATGACAATACTTGAAAAAACAATGTTCAGACTTAAACCAAAAAAAACAATACTTGAAAACCCAATGTTCAGACTTAAAAAAACAATGTTCAGACTTATATAAATAATAATGAGACTTAAACCATTAATGTTCAGACTTAAATAACAATGTTCAGACTTAACTGACAATGTTCAGATTTAACTAACATTGGTCTTCTGATCCTTCTATATACAGCACAGACTTAAAGAATAAATGATCAGACTTAAAAATGACAATGATCAATCTTAAGAATGGCAATGATCAAACTTAGATACAGCCACAGTTGAAACCATAAAAAAATATATACATTATAAAAGTCTGACAAAGAAGAAATTGTACCAGCTTGTTGATCATCATCATCTTCAGAATCATCAGATTGTTGATCAAATTTTCTCTTTTTCTTTGATGCTGAATGACATTGCTCAGTTGCAACCGCTATGAGAATACTTTTGTCAATCAACTGAACCTCATTTTTATATTTAGGATTATTTTTCAAAAGTCCGGACACTTCATAATATTGAGCCACATCTTCAAGAATTTTTGAAGCAATGATCCGTAATCTTGCAATTGTTTCCTATTAGAATTAATAATGTTTAGAAAGTACAATACAAACAGTGACGTGGAAAGCATAATATGCAGACCTAATCAAGTAATATTCATATTCAAAAACAGAATTAAAACATAATGTTCACACTTAAATAGACAATGATCAGACATAAATAGACATGATGAGACTAAAAAATTGGAAATGATCAGACTTAAATACATAATTAATATGCATGGTAATTTAAGTACCTCGGGTAATTCCGTGCGAGGTAATTCTGTGTGGACTACTTCTGTGAGGGGTAATTCCGTGCGTGGTAATTCCGTGGGAGGTGATTCTGTGTGGACTACTTCTGTGAGGGGTAATTGTATTTCATTGATTTTCTTCTTTTTTCTTGTATAACATAACCGTGCATCTTTGGGAGGGCTTTCTTGTTCGATCAACGCCCCTTTTCCAAATTGATTTAAGTAGAAATCAGATTTTTCCCTAGCAGCAAAATAGCGATCAGTAATATACTTGATGACTGGACGTTGTCGTATGATGGGACACTCTTCATTATCGAATCTATCCACATAAAGCATCTGCATAATATGTAGAGTAAATCAGACTTAATAATAATTGATCAGACATCTTTGAAAAAATGAATAAAAGAATTATTGCAAAATCAACTTACAGTAATGAAAGTAATGGGGCCCTTGTAGAAACTTGTGACAGGTCTAGATTTCCAAGCTATCGTTGCTTCTTTCAGTTGTGAAATTATGAACTTACACCAGTTGAACCTTGGAATTTGATCCTCCGAAACTATAAATTCAAGAATGTCTGCTCGGCAATTTTGATTATTCGGTGGATGTATCATGACAGAATAGAAGAGGACTAAGAAATCCACCTTGAACCAATAGTCAACCCCTTTCATACTTCGCAATCGTGCTGCGATATCAGTATTTTTCGGATATTTCTTATCATTACCAAACGCGTATGATGCTTTCCATCTCTTAAATAAGGACCCTTTCTTTATACGTTTGCGTATAGTAATATCCTCACCATTCAAATCAAATCCAAATACGCTGTGTACGTCCAATTCATTTATATATAGAATTCCGGATTCAGTTGTTAAGGTTAGTGCATCCGGATCGAAAGACTGCAGAACTAAAAGGGCTAAAAATGTAGGGATTTTTTTAAATCTCATTTGCAAAATAGGTTCTAACCCCATCGAAGTCACAGCAGTTATTTGCTCATCGTTTAAGCCATCAATAACTTCCTTTAATAGAGATGGGTTTCCTCTTTGCCGAAGACCAGACTTTCTGTTCTTTTTATCTTTCAGATGAACACCCGCCAAATTAAGCATCAACTGAGCAGATTCAATTTCACTATTAGAAGACGGCTGTGAATAAGAACTTGGTGATTCATCATTACATTGTAAATGCTGAGCAGAAGTAACACAATGCCTCTTTAACTCTGACAAAAATTAGCAGGATGAACAAAATGAATTTCGAAAAATTACCACATAATCAAAATTAAAAGATATATATACAGACATAATTTGTAAATGATCAGAGCTAACTTTGTAATGATTAGAGCTAATTTTATAATGAACAGATCTCACTTAACTAAGTACTGATCATTAACTAGTTAATAATTAGACTTAAAATGATAACTAGCTAATGTTCAGAGTTAAATAGTAAACAATCAAACTTAAAGAGATAATGAGCACCCATAAAATGTTAATGTTCAGACTTAACTTCTTAATATTGTGCAGTAGTAGCGAGCTAAAACGAAACAGGATTATTGAAAACCCTAGAAAAAGACACATCTAACATAAGCAGCACAAACTCTTGAGAAAAAAGAAAACATACTGCCACGTTCAGACTTAACTTCTTAATATTCAGACTTAATAATGAGCACCCATAAAATGAGCACCCATAAAATGATAATGTTCAGACTTAACTTCTTAATATTGTGCAGTAGTAGCGTGCTAAAGCGAAACAGGATTATTGAAAACCCTAGAAAAAGACACATCTAACATAAGCAGCAGCAAACTCTTGAGAAAAAAGAAAACATACTGCCACGTTCATCGGACATATTGAAAAACAGCCAAACTTCGTTTCGCCTGAGCTTGTTGGTTGTTCGTTCGTCTGAACTTTTTTGTTGTTCGTTCGCCTGAACTTGAAGGTTTTTCGTTCTTTGTTGTTAACTGACGAAATGAAACGTACATCGTTACCCCTTATTTAAGTTGAATTTTGAAAAAATAAAAAAGAGCCGAAAATTTAATATTTTTAAAAAGGCCCCGAAAAGTTCAGACTTAAAATGAGTAATGTTCAGACTTAAAAAACAAATGTTCAGACTTAAATAAATAATAATGAGACTTAAACCATTAATGTTCAGATTGAAATAACAATGTTCAGACTTAAACCAGTAATGACAATACTTGAAAACCCAAGGTTCAGACTTAAAAAACCAATGTTCAGACTTAAATAAATAATAATGAGACTTAAACCATTAATGTTCAGACTTAAATAACAATGTTCAGACTTAACTGACAATGTTCAGATTTAACTAACATTGGTCTTCTAATCCTTCTATATACAGCACAGACTTAAAGAATAAATGATCAGACTTAAAAATGACAATGATCAATCTTAAGAATGGCAATGATCAAACTTAGATACAGCCACAGTTGAAACCATAAAAAAATATATACATTATATAAGTCTGACAAAGAAGAAATTGTACCAGCTTGTTGATCATCATCATCTTCAGAATCATCAGATTGTTGATCAAATTTTCTCTTTTTCTTTGATGCTGAATGACATTGCTCAGTTGCAACCGCTATGAGAATACTTTTGTCAATCAACTGAACCTCATTTTTATATTTAGGATTATTTTTCAAAAGTCCGGACACTTCATGATATTGAGCCACATCTTCAAGAATTTTTGAAGCAATGATCCGTAATCTTGCAATTGTTTCCTATTAGAATTAATAATGTTTAGAAAGTACAATACAAACAGTGACGTGGAAAGCATAATATGCAGACCTAATCAAGTAATATTCATATTCAAAAACAGAATTAAAACATAATGTTCACACTTAAATAGACAATGATCAGACATAAATAGACATGATGAGACTAAAAAATTGGAAATGATCAGACTTAAATACATAATTAATATGCATGGTAATTTAAGTACCTCGGGTAATTCCGTGCGAGGTAATTCTGTGTGGACTACTTCTGTGAGGGGTAATTCCGTGCGTGGTAATTCCGTGGGAGGTGATTCTGTGTGGACTACTTCTGTGAGGGGTAATTGTATTTCATTGATTTTCTTCTTTTTTCTTGTATAACATAACCGTGCATCTTTGGGAGGGCTTTCTTGTTCGATCAACGCCCCTTTTCCAAATTGATTTAAGTAGAAATCAGATTTTTCCCTAGCAGCAAAATAGCGATCAGTAATATACTTGATGACTGGACGTTGTCGTATGATGGGACACTCTTCATTATCGAATCTATCCACATAAAGCATCTGCATAATATGTAGAGTAAATCAGACTTAATAATAATTGATCAGACATCTTTGAAAAAATGAATAAAAGAATTATTGCAAAATCAACTTACAGTAATGAAAGTAATGGGGCCCTTGTAGAAACTTGTGACAGGTCTAGATTTCCAAGCTATCGTTGCTTCTTTCAGTTGTGAAATTATGAACTTACACCAGTTGAACCTTGGAATTTGATCCTCCGAAACTATAAATTCAAGAATGTCTGCTCGGCAATTTTGATTATTCGGTGGATGTATCATGACAGAATAGAAGAGGAGTAAGAAATCCACCTTGAACCAATAGTCAACCCCTTTCATACTTCGCAATCGTGCTGCGATATCAGTATTTTTCGGATATTTCTTATCATTACCAAACGCGTATGATGCTTTCCATCTCTTAAATAAGGACCCTTTCTTTATACGTTTGCGTATAGTAATATCCTCACCATTCAAATCAAATCCAAATACGCTGTGTACGTCCAATTCATTTATATATAGAATTCCGGATTCAGTTGTTAAGGTTAGTGCATCCGGATCGAAAGACTGCAGAACTAAAAGGGCTAAAAATGTAGGGATTTTTTTAAATCTCATTTGCAAAATAGGTTCTAACCCCATCGAAGTCACAGCAGTTATTTGCTCATCGTTTAAGCCATCAATAACTTCCTTTAATAGAGATGGGTTTCCTCTTTGCCGAAGACCAGACTTTCTGTTCTTTTTATCTTTCAGATGAACACCCGCCAAATTAAGCATCAACTGAGCAGATTCAATTTCACTATTAGAAGACGGCTGTGAATAAGAACTTGGTGATTCATCATTACATTGTAAATGCTGAGCAGAAGTAACACAATGCCTCTTTAACTCTGACAAAAATTAGCAGGATGAACAAAATGAATTTCGAAAAATTACCACATAATCAAAATTAAAAGATATATATACAGACATAATTTGTAAATGATCAGAGCTAACTTTGTAATGATTAGAGCTAATTTTATAATGAACAGATCTCACTTAACTAAGTACTGATCATTAACTAGTTAATAATTAGACTTAAAATGATAACTAGCTAATGTTCAGAGTTAAATAGTAAACAATCAAACTTAAAGAGATAATGAGCACCCATAAAATGTTAATGTTCAGACTTAACTTCTTAATATTGTGCAGTAGTAGCGAGCTAAAACGAAACAGGATTATTGAAAACCCTAGAAAAAGACACATCTAACATAAGCAGCACAAACTCTTGAGAAAAAAGAAAACATACTGCCACGTTCAGACTTAACTTCTTAATATTCAGACTTAATAATGAGCACCCATAAAATGAGCACCCATAAAATGATAATGTTCAGACTTAACTTCTTAATATTGTGCAGTAGTAGCGTGCTAAAGCGAAACAGGATTATTGAAAACCCTAGAAAAAGACACATCTAACATAAGCAGCAGCAAACTCTTGAGAAAAAAGAAAACATACTGCCACGTTCATCGGACATATTGAAAAACAGCCAAACTTCGTTTCGCCTGAGCTTGTTGGTTGTTCGTTCGTCTGAACTTTTTTGTGGTTCGTTCGCCTGAACTTGAAGGTTTTTCGTTCTTTGTTGTTAACTGACGAAATGAAACGTACATCGTTACCCCTTATTTAAGTTGAATTTTGAAAAAATAAAAAAGAGCCGAAAATTTAATATTTTTAAAAAGGCCCCGAAAAATTCAGACTTAAAATGAGTAATGTTCAGACTTAAAAAACAAATGTTCAGACTTAAATAAATAATAATGAGACTTAAACCATTAATGTTCAGATTGAAATAACAATGTTCAGACTTAAACCAGTAATGACAATACTTGAAAACCCAAGGTTCAGACTTAAAAAACCAATGTTCAGACTTAAATAAATAATAATGAGACTTAAACCATTAATGTTCAGACTTAAAAAAACAATGTTCAGACTTAACTAACAATGTTCAGACTTAAACCAGTAAAGACAATACTCGAAAAAACAATCTTCAGACGTAAAAAAAAATGTTCAGACTTAAACCAGTAAGGACAATACTTAAAAAAACAATGTTCAGACTTATATAAATAATAATGAGACTTAAACCATTAATGTTCAGACTTAAATTACAATGTTCAGACTTAAATAACAATGTTCAGACTTAAACCAGTAATGACAATACTTGAAAACCCAAGGTTCAGACTTAAAAAACCAATGTTCAGACTTAAATAAATAATAATGAGACTTAAACCATTAATGTTCAGACTTAAATAACAATGTTCAGACTTAACTAACAATGTTCAGACTTAAACCAGTAATGACAATACTTGAAAAAACAATGTTCAGACTT
>CM066210.1:27001487-27126487 GCA_033675395.1 Rhodiola chrysanthemifolia | reverse complement strand
AGTCACGACATTAGAGTCATCTTAGCTTTTGCACTAAGAGGCGCACAAAAGAGATCGTCACGTGTTGTGGTTGACCGGGGACCATAACTCATATAAATAATGGAGAGTTAGAGCAAGCACTATTATCGTAATTATCTCTCCGCATCTAATGGAAATACAATTACCTTGTTATCTACACAAATAACCCCACGATATAGATACCCATAAGCCAATATTAATCACAACCACATCACTTTTGTTAGGTTTATTTAAATGATAGCACACACATTTCACTTATTTATATGTGTGATCCCATATAAATTAGTTAATTTACAAAATTAATCCAACAATCCCACTGGATCACATGTGTAAAGAATAAATGTATACTAAAAATAAGCTCAAAACTGCTATCATATCATAAATGTATATTCGCTATCTGATCCATTACTTACGTTGACATAGGAACAAGGCGGCCTTCGTAAGAATCATCGTTTCTCGACCAAGCGTGTCACGTATGCCAACATAATTTAATGACATGGATTCACCATGTGTGTGCAACATTGAAATTATATGAACTGTGATCTTACATGTCTATTTCCAACTGGCACCTTGAAAGAGACTCAATATAACGAAGTGCGTGGAAGCTTTTTATTTTTGAAAAATAATTAAGAAAGGATATAGATGGCTCCAATAGGCTTGATACAATAGCAATATAATGCTCGAATATCCCCTTGTATCAAGATTCTCATTAACGCGATATTCACATGTTTGATATTAACAATTGATACGGTCACCAGGAGTCAAACCTGGTACTTGAGGCATTACAGATCAATACCTCAACCATTATGCCACTAATTACACTTGTTAGAAATAAATTATAGTAAATGAGAACTTGTCGTGTGAAACGACTATCCATAAGCGTACATGAGTACAACGTATTATGTCTTCCAATCCTACCATCAGAGTCGTTTGAGCTTTTGCACTAAGAGGCGCACAAAAGTGAGATCATCTCGTGGTGCACCAGTGACCATAACACATAAATAATGGAGAGCTAGGACAACCACTATCTTCGTGATTATCTTTCCGTATCTAATAAAAGATAATTACCCGATGATATCTACACAATAGCGTGTGACATATATAACCATAAGTCAATATAAATCACAACTAGATCACTTTAGTAAGACTTATTAGAATGATGGAAAAAACATTGATCTTATTTTCATGTGAAACCCCACCTACATTGATTAATTTACGAAATTAACCCACAGTAAAGTACTTATTTACAAACTAACCAGGGATTTTTAGTAGTTTAACTGTAGAGTTCTTCTGCCAACAAGGTGGTGGTTGAGTTGGTAGAACACTTGCCTTGCAATAGCAAGGTCAAGGGTTCGAACCCCACCGTGGCATTTTCCACAATTTTGTTGAGGGGTGCTTTTCGTCCCGCCTATGCGTGGACGCGTTGTTCCTCCCTCGTGGAGGTGTTCTTCGTCCCGCCTCGGCGTTGGAGGTGCGTATCCTAGGCTTTTCAAGATAAAGAGGTGTCTTATGGCCTGTGCTTCAGTGAACGACTCGAGTATCAATACGGATGGATATCTTGCGTGGCCCATGCTCCAAGTGATTCATATGTACCCGAGTTAAAAGTACTCATGTAATTGTTAGAAATAAATTACTGAGATAATAGTAATACATCCAGGATCGTACACTAAAATCATATTAAAAAGAACGTACCGTTAGAACCTTGAATATGCGGAAGCGTAACTTCTAAAACTGATGTGCACATGAATACACCGGATTAGGTCTTTCAAACCCTGCCACCAAAGTCCTCTCATACTTTTCCACCAAGAGGGCAAGAAAAGCGATCGTCTTAAGATGTGGTGGACCGGGGGTCATAACCCATATAAATAGTGGTGTGCTAGGGCAACCACTATTGTCATTATTACCTTTCCGTCTGTCAAAGAAAGATAATTACCAGATTGTATCTACACAATAACCCTCATGACATTATACCCATAAGCCAATATAAATCACAACTAGACCACTTAGTTAGGCTTATTTAAATGATAGCACACACATTCATTTTGTTTACATGTGTGATCCCACATAATTGGTTAATTTACAAAATTAACCCAACAATCTCCCACTGGGTCACATGTGTAAATAATAAATGTATAACAAAAGTGAGCTCAAAATATCATATCATAAAGGTATATCCCCTATCCGGTCCATTAACTATGCTGACATGGGATCAATGCGGCATTCATATGCATGAGTGTGCAGCATGGAAATTACATGAACTGTGATCTTACATGTCTATTTCCAAATGGTCCCTAAAGCGAGATCATCAACATTACACAGAGTGCAAACTAGCAACAAAAGTTCCGCAGAACATAAAATCTATGTCCAACATAGAGCAACGCACAAGACACACTCCCACTAAATTTGAATATCTTCAAATAAGGTAACAGACATATGATCAGTATGCGACTGAAAGACCTCGGATAGTAATCCCTTTTATAAAGCGGACTGCAACGGAGTTTGTTACAAAATGCTCTATATGTTCACTTTGTATCTCTTAATTACAACTAGCATGTCGATATCAATGCTATCACATTGACTATCTCTAGTTGCCAACAGAATATGGTATAATCAAATTTGTCACATATCAATATACACGGTCTTTCGCAACACGAAATCGGAAGTTTTAAAATGACAGTAAATACAAATCATATTCGTTAATTAATGCCTCAAATATGATGTTCAAAACTGACATAGCAATAATTAGATTCATCATAATCTTATTAGGCATCACATTGGAGTCGGTAACAAAAGTGATCTATAGCAAATCTGAAATCCAACACATGAGCATATTCGTCACATGTTCGCTGGATAATGAATTCAATAGTGAATTCCTCAAATATCTGCACAACATTATCATGTATGTAACTTCCGAATGCATACATACTTTAACAAGTAAATGAGACCACACATGTCTCAATTGCGAATGTGTGTACCACAAGTTTCATAATGTTAGAAAATCATATCTCACTCCCACTGAACCGTGATATACACACCAACCATAATTTGTGTTTCATCTCCAAACAAGCAAGATGACAACACAATAAACATATATATATCATCACTAAAAGCATACACCAAATCGTATCTGACTTGGAAGTCATAATACACATTCTTGAGGTAGTTGAGTTTGTCCTACTGAAATAATTAGTATCTTGACTGGAGAACAAATAGACATTGTCTTGTGATTGATTCTCTCGAGCATGCATGCAAATTTAATCAATCACCCCGTAGTAAGAAACAATTTTCTCTTCAATGACAATGTCCCAACCATATCTCCCCCCCAAACTTAATTTCCTCAAGAATTATGAGATTCAAAATCTCACCAACCAAAATTTGAATTTCAACGTCTTCAAATCTCATACATCATATATGAAATTTAAGACCACAAGGAAATTCAATAACAAATTTGTATGCACTTTCAAATGGATGATATTCAATACACAATTGTGCAAGAAGCACTAAAATGTCGCAGATATTTTTCAAATAGAGAACAAGTCAAACCAAGTAAACATGCTCACCAACACCATAATCATGCATGTCATAGACTATGCATTAACCAAAGTAAGCTTTAAAAGCATATCATGACATTAACAAGATATCGGCACACATGAATAAATATTGACGATGACGATAAGGTGATGTTAAACAATAAACCATCGGAGGATGGATTTATTATTCACATCGAATACTAAAGATCGTCAACTATTTATCACTAAGTACGTCTAAAGCTACATTAAATATTGACTTTCCGGAGGGTCTATCAATATTCAAACAAGCTACACACATCCGATATAATAGAGCGTGCCAACCTACGCGGATATGTCACGGAGGTATTCGTGTTTTCCGTTTCAACAGACAGTTGTAAAATACCGGTCCACAGTAGGAATGTTAAATTTAGAGACTAAATCTCGTGGTGTTGGGTTTCCAAAGAAGTCCATGGTTCCAAACAATAGGACAGAACAGGATCAAAAGAGACAAGTCTGTCGATTTAACTGAACCATTACATAAACCAAAAATTTAAAAGCAGGTAATGACATTCACAAGATGCCGGGCACCATTATTAGCACGTCGGACTATGGTATTAATTGCAAGGGCATCTTGTCGGTGATCAAACATTGGCAATGAGGGATGTCAAATAATAAGCCATCGGAGGATGGATTTACTATTCACATCAAAATACTAAAGATTGTCACACATTTATCACCACGGGTATGTATGCAGCCATGCTGAATACTAATGTGCGGAGACCTAAATTAGTATCCTTGTAAACTGCACACATGTATCCTAACATAAGAAATAAGGCAGTCTCTACGGATATGCCACGGAGGTGGTCAAGTATTCCGTTTAGAACAATCCCTTTGTTATGTCAGTCCAAATGTCGAATGTCTCATCATGCAAGTAAAGTCTCAATTGTAATGTTGATTCCTCACAATTATGGTTCTAAACAAAGGGCAATTTGAGCCATTAAAATTGAACCATAAACAACTAAAGCGGTCTGAACTAAACAATCAGACCAACTTCGACCAATTGGTATAATACCAAATTGAACCAACATACAATTTGTCTACTAGATCTCAATTGATATGATGTTCAATTGAATTAAAATTTTGACCGATTCAAATTAGATCAAACTTAAATTGCATCAACATACAATTTCACATTCGGACCATAGGTGCCATAGGTGTGGAAGTCAGATCACAACTACATTTGACCCAAGTTGACTAAGGTCAATTCTCAAATGTAGTTGACCAAATCAAATTCAATCAAAGTTGATCGAAGTCAAAATTCAACCAAGATTGATTGAAGTCAAATTTCAACTAAGACTGATCACAAAGTTGACCGCAGTCAAGTTTCAACTAAAATTAACCACAAGTTGTCTGAAGTCAAATATCCACTAAAATTGATCATAATTTGACCGATGTCAAGAACTCAACCAAGGTTGATTCAAGTTGATGGAAGCCAAAATTTCAATTAAAGTTGAACATAAGTTGACCGAATGTCAAAAAACTCAACTTAAGTTGACTCAAGCTGACAAAGTCATATTTCAACTACAGTTGACCAGTGTCAAAAACTCAACCATAGTTAACCAAAAGTTTGCCGAATTTGATCAATTTTATTGAACCAAAAATCCATATCATATTATTGGTTTCTTAAGTTGGTATGAAACCGAATTAAACCAATCCCACTGAACCAAAATTTATATCAAACTAGATTGGTTTCTCAAGACGATACATAATCGTGTTAAACCAATCACATTGAACCACAATTCAAAATCACACTATATTGGTTTCGCAAGTCGGTAAAAACCCGAGTTAAACCAATCTTGTTTGAATCAAAATTCAATATCTCACTAGATTGGTTTCGCAAGTCGGTATAAAACCGAGTTAAACCAATCTCATTGGATCTCAATATCACACTAGATTGGTTTCATAAGGCGGTATAAAAATCGTAGTACACCAATCTAATTGAACCAGGGTCCATGTCAGACTAGATTGGATTCTCGAGACGATAAAAACCGCATTAAACCAATCTATCTGAACCAAAATCCATACTAAACCGATCCACCAAATTTTGAATAGGATCAAATCAAACCTGTGTAAATTGAATCGATATGAACCAAAACATTTAAACCGTATCAGTTCAGTAGTCACTTTTGATTGATTTATCAAGTCGGAAGAAATCGTTTAAAATCAATCCAAATTCATAATGGTCCAGTATCCAAATCGATTGATTCAGTCAACCAGCATAAACTGCATTGAATCAATCCATTAAACTGGAATTTCACCAAAACGGTCCAATATTTGAATCACACCAAACTCAATAATGCTTAATTGAGGCCACAAATAATATGATTCATAAATAAAATTGAATCAAAATTTAATGTAAATCGAACCTGATTGAACCGAGAGTTTCAGTGCATCAAACCAAAATCTAGCCCCCAAAATAAGATATTCTTAGACCAAGAAAATCAATACCAGCAGCCGCTTGAGCCACGCCATGTCTGCTACACCGCGCGAGAATTCACCTTCGGTGTCAAATTCATCACCGCTGCCACTGTTGAGGGCGATGTGATCAAATTAGCACTATTTCTGGCAAAGAATATTCACTCGTTGATCGAGAGAGTCCGCTGCACATCCAGTTTCTAAGTTGCATTTGCCTACTGCCTACTGAGGATTCTTCACAAGCAGACCAACCACCAGTTGCTTGCAGAAGCCAGCTCCAAGGACAAACTTGCTGGTGAGGCCAACTTGCACATAAAAAAAGCAGCTTTCAGGAGTGAAGCAGCCGCTCGCTAGAGAACATGTGATGTTTGAAAGTTTATCTATGATATGATGCAATCACATGACAATCATCGGACTGGAGACTTAAACCAAACAGATGAGTTTCTCAAATGAGATGCCAAGGTCTTTGGTTAATTCCAATGACTCACAACAATCCAGCACATATTCGTCAAACCATCTCCACGGCTCTCGAATCAAATTGCTTGAAGAAATAAGGAGCTGATGCCTTCTACAGCCAAGCCGATCCGAAACAATTGCAGAGAACGAGCAAACTCGACAGCACTAAAATCAGGTCAGTAGCTAAGTTTCCATCATCTTTAAATCTGAGATGAAGCTGCCAACTTTGGTCTTATTCTTAAGCCTTCTTGTTCTTTACCGTTCAACTCCCAATGATACCTCAATTTCCCAACAACACTGCACTACTGTCACAATGCTAATGGGCCGAGACAACTATGTTTGACTGGCCCAAACCTTTTGTTTCACATAACTGAATATGAGATTAGTTAATGAATTCACAAAAGAACGAAACTAATTATAATTGGCTGAAATTATAAGAGTGTAATCTTTAAATCCATTCCAATTGGACTTCAGCCAAAACCCATATTAGGGTTTCCTATTCAAACGCCAAATCTGGCAGCCGCCTAATGCCTTTCTCATACTCCTCGTCAAGCGCTGACGACCTCTTTAAACCAATCATTTTTACCAGGATGATGGTTGATTGCATCATATAGAGAAAATGAACCCTACTTGCTTCTAGTCCGTTCAATCTGCCTCCTTCATCTAGTGACAATTTGAACGTGTGGCTGACAACGGCAGGATGCGCTCAGTGACACAGTCCCGTGTGTACATGCGTTCAAAACAACGCTAATTGATTAGTAATTATTCAGTGTCTCATTAATCCGATATTGAGCGGAGACTGATATCACTTGTTAAAAATAAATTACTGAGATAATAGTAATACATCCAGGATCGTACACTCAAATCAAATTAAAAAGAACGTACCGTTAGAACGTTGAATATCCGGAAGTGTAACTTCTGAAACGGATGTGCACATGAGTACACCGGATTAGGGCTTCCAATCCTGCCACCAAAGTCCTCTCATACTTTTCCACCGAGAGGGCAAGAAAAACGATCGTCTTAAGATGTGGTGGACCGGGGACCATATTACATATAAATAGTGGTGTGCTAGGGCAACCACTATTGTCATAATTACCTTTTCGCCTGTCAAAGAAAGATAATTACCGGATGATATCTACACAATAATCCTCATGACAGTATACCCATAAGCTAATATAAATCACAAGTAAACCACTTTAGTTAGGCTTATTTAAATGATAACACACACATTCATTTTGTTTACATGTGTGACCCCACACAATTGATTAATTTACACAATTAACCCAACAATATGATCAAGATATATTCGTGTAGTGCTTGTATCAAGATGTAAACCCATAATCCAAAAAAAACTGTAGAGTTCTCCTTTCGTGGGATCGAAAGGTCATAATTTTGATTAATTTTTTAATGTAATGAATAATGACTTTTATTGGCCAAATTCATACCTAAAAAGTACTTTTTCTGATCATGTTAGCCAAACAAGAGAATTCAAGTCTGTTCTCCACTGACGAAATGAGTCACCAAAGTCCTCCGTACATGGCCCTTACAGTTAGCTGTACTTCACTTTACGCCTTTAATTCCTCCTTCATTCATAATCTCTATATATCTATGTGCGCTACCTTATATATTAATAACTCCATTCCAATTTCAATCACACACAAAAAAAAACAGCAGAATTACATGAGACCAGCAGATTTAGAGTCCATCAAAATCATAAGCTGTAATAATTTGTTACTATGGAGAGTCCAGACTTCTCGCCTCCAAGTCACATGGATGCATCGCGGCCGTCTTTGGGATTTCCTCTAGGCACCGCGCTTTTGCTGATCATCATCTTCAGTTTGAGTGGGGTGTTCTCTTGCTGCTACCACTGGGAGAAACTCCGGTCGCTTAGGAGATCTTACTGGGAAGATGAAGATGATGTCGATATGGAAGCCGGTGGACATAACTCTCCAGTTAAACCTAAGCATCATCAAAAGGTAATTAAATGTTACTCCAAATATATGAATCTGACAGTTTTTTTGTTTTTTATTGTAACATCCCAACATCGTTTGCGAGTATCAAAAATAAACTGATATACATAAATAAAAATCCAAGGAAGCTTGATTATTTTAAACTGCAAATACTCTTCTTTTTTTTATTGTTAAACTGCAAATACTTTGATCAGATAAAGATCAGAATAAGACAATTACTGCTTAATCCAAATAATTAATAGTCTAAAAACACATAAAAGCACAAAGGAGGAGGAGATTAGTTTTTCAAATTAACTAAATCATTTTTGGATTTACAAAACTTTAATATTTAATTACTCTTGCAGAGCCAGAAACCGGAGCAGAAAGAGAGTTTTACAGTGGTGATGCCAGGAGATAAAGTTCCAAAGTTCATTGCGATGCCGTGTCCTTGCCAGCCTCCACGGCTACCGGAGGAGGAGAGGGTGGTGAGTCCAGGCCCAAAGCCATCAAAGCCCCCACGGAATATCGCAGTGCCTTTGTATTAGCAAAATCAAATCAAGAATTAGTAGAATTGTGGTGGCATGGACTTGTAAATACGATCTTGAGATGAAGATCTCATTACTGTATATTAATAGATTGTATGTGATAAATTATTTTGAAATGAAAAGATTGTGGGGATTATTTTGGTAGCATTTGATGATATATGTTGATGGAGTTGTGTGGGATGTTACGCATTGTGTTAATGGTCATCCGATACCTTAAAAGACAGGACATTACCTACTAATCGCACATTATAGTTTGGATATATATTCTTCAATAGAGTAAAGATCAGGTACAAAATATATTTTTGGTATAAAATGTAAAGTACGATATGGTTCGTCATGAATATATAATTCGACACTGAGAAATTAACTATAAACGAGATTTAATCTCATCCGTCCAACTGACCATTACACTTAATATATGTTTTTTTCGAATCTTGATTGATAATTTGAGGTCTAAGCAGGAAAATTATTGCACTTTTTTTTAGACAATTCCGCACTCAATCTTTATAATCTACTCCACCGTTCTAACTTCGATTTGAACAATGACAATCACTACTCTTACAATTTCGGCACGCCACTGATGGACCGGTTACGCTTCTTGAGATCACAGGATCATGTCATATATATATATAGATCTCATAAATTATAGATTGTAAGGGAGTCTCCAAATCATCCATATTATTTTTTTGATCAGGGCCGTTTGGGGCCTAGGGTAAAAGATGATAGCATTTAAAATAAAATTAATTTACATTTACTTAATAGATTAAATTATTGCAATTTTCAAATGGTGATTTCAACATTCAATTTGCACCGCAAAATGGATCATGACTATATCATCAAGGCCGCCTGAAGCAAAAAAGTGCATGTGGGTCTTTTAAACTGTTTTAAGAATCTGGAGTGGTCCTGTATGACTTTTTTTTATATTAAGGACTGATGGCTTTTGAAAAATTGAAATGGACCTTTTAGTCTAAAATTTACTAATAATCAGATGGGAACATCCTGTCACCAAACACTATGTATCACCTCCATAGATGAGACCAACATCTCAAGTACCTCTAAGTTATGTAGCATGGAAACTGAAACCGCGAAACAGAAATCGCAAGAAATCGCGAGATCGCAAATCTAAAAATAAGGAAAAAAGAAACCGCCCGGAAAGTGTTGTACTAAATATATATTAAATATATAAATAATTTTATGATTTTTAAAATAATCAAATTTTAGTTTTAAATAATTTAATTTATCATTTAAATTCATTTTTTCGAAATTTTTCCAAAATAAAATGCAAAATTAGGTTTCAAGAGGTTTCTTGCCATGTCCTAGAAGTTTCCGATTTGTTGACAGTTTCTGAAACCTCAAGAAACAGTCAACTAAGGTTTCCGGAGGGTTCTTGAGATTTCCGGGTTTCTGAAACCGGTACCTCACCCATGTAGAGGTTTCCGTGCTACATAGCCTCTAAGGTATCTAAAAATTCTCTTAACGGCTTGCCGATGTTCCATGAACCTGCTGACAACACTAACAACATGGGCGAAATCAGGTTTAGAGCAAATCATGGCATACATCAGATTTCCCTACTGCACTAACATATGGGACTCTAGACAGATACTCCTTTGCACCACAAAATGCAGTGCAAGCACTGAAGACAACCGAATATTAGAGGCACTAGGTGTATTCATAAGCTTAGCTGAAGACATCCCAAACTTGGACAATATCTTCTGAATGTAACTCTTTTGTGACAAGAGAAGCTTCTTCTGACTTCCCTCCTTATAAATCTTCATACGCAATATTTCATGTGCAGCACCCAAACCCTTCAACTCAAATTCACCACTGAGAAGATTCATCAACTTCTGAATGTCAGGCTTGGCCTTTGCAGCTATGAGCATATCATCTACATACAACAGCATATAGATCATCGAACCATATTCAAGCTTGTTATGATAAACACAACAATCATACGGACTCCAACTGTAGCCTAGCTCAATCATATACGTGTTAAATTTGTTTTACTATTGCCTCATAGACAGCTAAGTTGATAAAAAGACTTTTTCAACTTGCAAACATAGTCTTCCTTTCCTGGAACTTAGAACCACTCTGGTTGAGACATATAAATCTCCTCGTCGAATTCTCCATGCAAAAAAAACTATCTTGACGTCCAAATGCTCAAGTTATAAATTCTGATGTGCTACTATTGCAAGTAACACCCTGATGGAAGTGTGTCTGACCATAGCTGAGAAAATCTCGTTGTAGTCAACCCCATCCTTTGTGTGAACCCTCTGGCAACAACTCGAGCTTTGTACTTAATACCCATGTAGAGGGAATTCCCTCCTTCTTGAAAACCCACTTGCAAGTAACAATCTTTCTCTCCTTCTTCTTGAAGTGACTACATCTCGTCTCCCATCGCAGCAAGCCATTGTGTAGGCTCACTACCTGAAATAGCTTCTCTCTAGGTGGATGGCTCATGTATCCACCCATTCAGCAACCTGCAGTACATAACCAACCATATCTTCATAGCCATATTTCTTTGGAGGTCTAACACCCACTCTTCTAGCTCCATCAAGAGATATACTGTGTTGGCGTATTTCTGATGATTGAGACTGATTACCATATGTTCTGGCATTTCAGCTTCTGTAGTAACATGTTGATATTCTCCACCTTGGTGATGTGATTCACTCTCTTCTGATGTAATCTGCAGCTCCACCTGTTTATCAATATTACCACTTTCCTGCATAACATTGGACTTCACTGTAGGTATAGAACTGTCATCAAATATTACACTTTGGCTCATATAACTCTCTCCTTAGATGACGGCCGAATTCTATATCTCTTAACTCCATCTTCGAGACCAACAAATATACCATTCTTAGCTCTTGGTTCTAGTTACCCTTACTAACATGATAGTAATCAATGAATCATAAACTCTCAGCAAATAATAATTTGCAGGTTTACCAGAACACACCTCCGTACCAATACTTGTTTGGAGTCCACTGTTAATCAGATAGCACGCCATGTTTACTGCCTCCACCAAAAATCTTCTAGGTAATCCAGTATTAGAGAACCTCACTCTCTTGAACAGAGTCTAATTCATACGCTCTACTACTCCGCTTTGTTATGGCGTGTCTCTTACAGTGTGATGCCGTGCAATCTCTTCATTCTTGTAAAACTCACTAAACTTAGACGAGCAAAATTACAATCATTATCAGTTCGGAGTCTCTTGATCTTCTTCCCGGTCTTATCTTCTACCAAAGTCTTTCACTGCTTGAATTTATTGTAGGCTTCACCTTTATGCTTCATCATGAACACCAAAGTCATGTGCGAATAATTTCAATAATTGATAAAAATACATTTGCTACCTCCGATTGATTTAACAGAACAGGGCCCCCAACAATCAGAGTCGATAAAATCGAGCGCGAGTTTTGTTCTATGGTCACCTGTTAGGAACTTGCCGCAGTGTAGCTTCCCAAAGACATAATGCTCGCAAAAATCAAGATTTTTGATCTTGTAGCCGTCAAGAAGATCCCTCTTCGACAGAATTTACATCCCTCTTTCGGTCAAATGACCAAGTCTCATCTAGAGTGTTTTATAAAAAAGTACTCTGTATATCACAATAAACGATGTTGTGACACACCCATATGACAATGGGGGCACTTGCACACAATCAATTTTCTAAAGTTTTCATTAATATAGGTTGAATTTAACTAATGTCCCCAATAATTTATATTATATGCCCCAGTCAATTTTATTTTTGGTGATATTAAACTTTCAATAATTTAGAAATTTATTAAAGTTATATTCTTACGCAAAATAAGCTTGACGTTATAACCAATCAAAATAAACCTAACTTCAAACCGAATAAATCCAACCAGATACTATCACAATTGAAATTAGAATTATATGTATAACTCTTAAAGAACCAGAAGATGTAACTTTCAATTCTTTCGGGATCGCGAGGTGACGGAGCGCACTGCAACAGTCGTTATATGCAATGTGTGTCAAAATAAATTTATAAGTCCACTACTCGCTACTTCACTATTGGGTAGTAAAGCGGTAAGTAGGGGTCGAACCCAAGGGAATTAGGGGATAGCAGTTCTTCATGAAATGTACAGAATTGAAATGCGATTGGGGTTGGTTGTGGTTTTAGTACTGAAAAGTAATACTGGAAAGTAAAGTGCTGAAAGTAATTGCTTGAAGGACAAGACTTGCGAAAAATAACTGCTTGAAGGACAAGACTTGCGAAAAATAACTGCTTGAAGGACAAGACTTGCGGAAAGTAACTGCTTGAAGGACAAGACTTGCGGAAAGTAAGCAGTTGATATGGGACTGAAAGTAAGCAGTTGATATGGGACTGAAAGTAAGCAGTTGATATGGACTGAAAGTAAACAGTTGATATGGACTGAAAGTAAAGTGCAAGGTGGTGTTTTGATCAAAGGAAAGATTCAGTTTTAGGGGCCTTGTATCATAGTTCGTTCATCATCGACCGCTAATGATCGTTCTAAGAGTTCAAAGATGTATCAAGGCTATTTCTAGCACATGACTTGCCACATCATTTAGAACACTTGTTCTATTTGGGCTAATTCCTCCTTTCGAAGTATCTTAGCTTATGTCCATCCATTTGATCAATCATTTCCGATCAACCAAATGGTGTTTAGAGAGGTTGAACTCCACAGTTAAGCTGTGCCCTTTCGAGCCTCCACTTAACCACGAAGGTTCCCGAACCCATGGAAGAGCTTTGCTCTTTCGAGCATCCACTCAACCAATAGCGTTCTGATCTAATATATGGCACATAGAACAAGTTTTGAACTCAAAGACGCGTTAAGAAAAGGGTCTAACACGTTTGCATGATACAAGCACACCCCTTCAACTGAATGAAGGGTTTAGCTACGAATATTCATTGAGGTGAATACCATAGCTAAGTACAGAAAAAGTAAAGGAAGGGACTGAAAACTCAAGAACAAACAGGAGTTTTCAAAAGAAAGAGCTTATTCAAGAACAAACAGGAATAACTCAAGAACGAAAATACTCAAGAACAAACAGGAGTATTATTCAAGAACGAGCAAGAGTATTCAAGAACAAACAGGAATACTCTCAAGAACAAGAGAGAAGTGCTTCAAGAACAAACAAGAGCACTTAGAGAGATTTTTGGGAAGGATGAGGGATGATTTTTCAAGGAGGGGGGCACCTCCTTTTATAGCCAAATGTGGCGGTTTGGGAGGAGATATTTGTCCCTCCCAACCGCCTCTAGTTCCTCTCCAAGGGAGCTTCAAGCATCTAGTTCCCAAATGGCATATAGTTCCTCTCCAAGGGAGCTTCAAGCATCTAGTTCCCAAATGGCATATAGTTCCTCTCCAAGGGTCATCCGGTTGAAGTCTTTAGTTGCCCCTTAGCCGACCTCCATGAACCAATAGGAGAGCTCCACTTGGCTTAGTTGAGGCTTGGTTGAGCTTGGACTAGATACTTGGACTTGGTTACAAGGGTAGTTTCATCCCAAAATATCTACCGACTAAACTAGTTTGAAACCAACCGGGAATATTGGATCTTTAAGATATTTAGTTAGTCTTCGCCGGAGTTTGGCCGGATCATGATTGGTCCATGGATGCCCTTGATCTGAGCTCAACCGGAGGCTCGCCGGAGGTTCGCCGGAGCTTGGCCGGAATTCTTGACCGGAGGTCTTTGGCTCTTGGATAGTTGATTTGGAATGGCCAAGTGATTTTAAGACTAATGGTCGAGATGGATTTGCCGGAATATGGCCGGAACCTTGTCGTGGCTCGGTTTGAAGTTCAGTGTGGGCGCAGGCCTTGGTTTTCTCGGCCATGGATGAATTCACTCGGGCGCTTTGTCTGGAATTTGAGATTCACCGAGCCATTTGACATTTTAAACACTTTGGTCGAGCCAGATTTTCCAGATTCCATGGTTTGGTCGAGCAACTTGGTTTTGGTGCTTGTGCACGCGGGACCTTTGGAATTGGATGTGGGCCAACTGCCAATTGGCATGGGCGTTCGCCTTGGAGTTTCGACATCTTCCACCTTATTTTCCATTTAGAACAGTTTGGTCGAGGTGGAATTGTCAGATTAGGTGTTTTGCTCGAGCAACTTGAATTGAGTCTTGGTCAGCTCGGCTGGGGGCCTGGAACTGCTTCAGCCGGTCGGCTGAATCTCCAATGTGATGTTTTTGGCGTAGAATCCCCTTTTTAGCTCGTTTCTTCTCTAAACCTCAAAATAGCCTGTAGAACAAAAGTGGAACTAACAAGCAAAAGTTAAATAGACGAAGTGTCTAATTTGGTGGGTTTAACTGTCATAATGAATCATATAAATATGGTCCATCACGAGGACAAGACAATTTGACAGGGGATTTAAAATCGTTAATGATTTTCTCAAGTAAAATAATTTTACTTTACATGTCCCAAAACCATTATTCTTAAAATCCTCCGCCTAATCTTCATACGCCTCGCCTAAAAGGTAAATTTCATGAATATGATCCGACTAATTTGAGATGTTATTATTACAATTTAATAATTTTATTGTATACAATGTTTATTTTACAAATTTTAGAGATATGAAATAAGAAGAAAATATTTGCTTAGAGAACCGTTGTCAGTCACGTGGTCATTATTCTTTTCCACAAAATTTGATAGGTAGTTCATTCAGCCGATTTAATGTTGATTGGTTTGATCATAATGGTAATTAGTTAAAAGTAAAGGGAGATGAAGCAATTTGGTTGTGTTATGCTACTTATTTTAAAAAATTGGCAAAGATGCATTTGTGACGAAGGTTTCTCTAGTTGGAATAAGAATTAACGATAAAAAATGGGTGTTCACAAAAAAAGGCAGTCAAAAAATAAAAAGAATAACATATTTACAAAAACAAAAAATAAAAAATAAGTGATGAGTTCAAAAGTAGTAGTTCACAAAATAGTAAAATTGTGTAAATATTCACAAATTATGTAAAACAAAAAGTAAAAAGTAGTTGTAGGTCATAACATAGTAAAATTGTGTAAATATTCACAAATTATACATCAAATAATAGTTGTAGTTCACAACATACAACCCCAATTCACGAATTTGTATTCACAAAAAAAATACAAGACATATTCGCAAAGAAATAAGTAAGTTCACATATGAGAAATGATGCATTAAAAAAGAACAACATTATCGCTAAATAACACACAATAAAAATATTCACAATGTTAGGTTCACATAAATAAAAATAAAACGTGTTTAAGTAAAATTGTGTAAATATTCACAAATTAATGAGTTCAAAAGTAGTTGTAGTTCACAACATACAACCCCCATTCACGAATTTGTATACACAAATAAAAATAAAAGACATATTCGCAAAGAAATAAGTAAGTTCACATAAAAGAAATGATGTATTAATAAGAACAACATTATCACAAAATAACACACAATAAAAATATTTTCATATAGTTAAAGGTTTATCAAAAAGTAAAAAAACAACATTCACAAAATGTATTAACAAACATTCACAATATAAATACTAAAGAATAAGAATTAAAGATAAAAAAATGGGAGTTTACAAATTAAGGCAGTCACAAATAAAAAGAATAACATATTCACAAAAACACAAAATAATAAATAAGTGATGAGTTCAAAATTTTATGAAGTGTAGTAGTTGTAGTAAAATTGTACAAATTATACATCAAATAAAGTTGTAGTTAACAACATACACCCCCATTCACGAATTTGTATTCACAAATAAAAATAAAAGATATATTCGCAAGGAAATAAGTAAGTTCACATAAGAGAAATGTTGTATTAAAAAAGAAAAACATTATCAACAAAATAACACACAATAAAAATATTTTCACTTAGTTAATGGTTTATTAAAAAGTAAAAAACAACATTCACAAAATGTATTAACAAACATTCACAATATAACATTAAAGAATAAGAATTAACGATAAAAAATGGGTGTTCACAAAAAAAGGCATTCACACAATAAAAAGAATAACATATTCACAAAAACAAAAAATAAAACAAAAGTGATGAGTTCAAAAGTAGTAGTTTACGAAATAGTAAAATTATGTAAATCAAAAAGTAAAAAGTACTTGTAGGTCACAACACAGTAAAATTGTGTAAATATTCACAAATTATACATCAAATAATAGTTGTAGTTCACAACATACAACCCCAATTCATGAATTTGTATTCACAAAAAAAATACAAGACATATTCGCAAAGAAATAAGTAAGTTCACATATGAGAAATGATGCATTAAAAAAGAACAACATTATCACTAAATAACACACAATAAAAATATTCACAATATTAGGTTCACAAAAATAAAAATAAAACGTGTTTATGTAAAATTATCTAAATATTCACAAATTAATGAGTTCAAAAGTAGTTCCATGTCACACCATAATAATAATTCACGGATTTGTATTCACAAATAAAAATAAAAGTCATATTCGCAAAGAAATAAGTAAGTTCACATAAGAGAAATGATGTATTAAAAAAGAACAACATTATCACAAAATAACACACAATAAAAATATTTTCATATAGTTAAAGGTTTATCAAAAAGTAAAAAAACAACATTCACAAAATGTATTAACAAACATTCACACTATAAATACTAAAGAATATGAATTAAAGATAAAAAAAATGGGTGTTTACAAATTAAGGCAGTCACAAATAAAAAGAATAACATATTCACAAAAACACAAAATAATAAATAAGTGATGAGTTCAAAAATTTATGACGTGTAGTAGTAGTAGTAAAATTGTGTACATATTCACAAATTATACATCAAATAAAGTTGTAGTTAACAACATACACCCCCATTCACGAATTTGTATTCACAAATAAAAATAAAAGATATATTCGCAAGGAAATAAGTAAGTTCACATAAGAGAAATGCTGTATTAAAAAAGAACAACATTATCAACAAAATAACACACAATAAAAATATTTTCACTTAGTTAATGGTTTATTAAAAAGTAAAAAAAAAACATTCACAAAATGTAGTAACAAACATTCACAATATAACATTAAAGAATAAGAATTAACGATAAAAAATGGGTGTTCACAAAAAAAGGCATTCACACAATAAAAAGAATAACATATTCACAAAAACAAAAAATAAAACAAAAGTGATGAGTTCAAAAGTAGTAGTTTACGAAATAGTAAAATTGTGTAAATATTCAAAAATTATGTAAATCAAAAAGTAAAAAGTAGTTGTAGGTCACAACATAGTAAAATTGTGTAAATATTCACAAATTATACATCAAATAATAGTTGTAGTTCACAACATACAACCCCAATTCACGAATTTGTATTCACAAAATAAATACAAGACATATTCGCAAAGAAATAAGTAAGTTCACATAAGAGAAATGATATATTAAAAAAGAACAACATTATCACAAAATAACATACAATAAAAATATTTTCATATAGTTAAAGGTTTATCAAAAAGTAAAAAAACAACATTCACAAAATGTATTAACAAACATTCACACTATAAATACTAAAGAATATGAATTAAAGATAAAAAATGGGTGTTTACAAATTAAGGCAGTCACAAATAAAAAGAATAACAAAATAAGTGATGAGTTCAAAAATTTATGAAGTGTAGTAGTTGTAGTAAAATTGTGTACATATTCACAAATTATACATCAAATAAAGTTGTAGTTAACAACATACACCCCCATTCACGAATTTGTATTCACAAATAAAAATAAAAGATATATTCGCAAGGAAATAAGTAAGTTCACATAAGAGAAATGCTGTATTAAAAAAGAACAACATTATCAACAAAATAACACACAATAAAAATATTTTCACTTAGTTAATGGTTTATTAAAAAGTAAAAAAACAACATTCACAAAATGTATTAACAAACATTCACAATATAACATTAAAGAATAAGAATTAACGATAAAAAATGGGTGTTCACAAAAAAAGGCATTCGCACAATAAAAAGAATAACATATTCACAAAAACAAAAAATAAAACAAAAGTGATGAGTTCAAAAGTAGTAGTTTACGAAATAGTAAAATTGTGTAAATATTCAAAAATTATGTAAATCAAAAAGTAAAAAGTAGTTGTAGGTCACAACATAGTAAAATTGTGTAAATATTCACAAATTATACATCAAATAAAGTTGTAGTTAACAACATACACCCCCATTCACGAATTTGTATTCACAAATAAAAATAAAAGATATATTCGCAAGGAAATAAGTAAGTTCACATAAGAGAAATGCTGTATTAAAAAAGAAAAACATTATCAACAAAATAACACACAATAAAAATATTTTCACTTAGTTAATGGTTTATTAAAAAGTAAAAAAACAACATTCACAAAATGTATTAACAAACATTCACAATATAACATTAAAGAATAAGAATTAACGATAAAAAATGGGTGTTCACAAAAAAAGGCATTCACACAATAAAAAGAATAACATATTCACAAAAACAAAAAATAAAACAAAAGTGATGAGTTCAAAAGTAGTAGTTTACGAAATAGTAAAATTGTGTAAATATTCAAAAATTATGTAAATCAAAAAGTAAAAAGTAGTTGTAGGTCACAACATAGTAAAATTGTGTAAATATTCACAAATTATACATCAAATAATAGTTGTAGTTCACAACATACAACCCCAATTCACGAATTTGTATTCACAAAAAAATACAAGACATATTCGCAAAAAAGAACAACATTATCACAAAATAACTCACAATAAAAATATTCACAATATTAGGTTCACAAAAATAAAAATAAAACGTGTTTATGTAAAATTATGTAAATATTCACAAATTAATGAGTTCAAAAGTAGTCTTAGTTCACAACATTATAATATTCACAAATTATACATCAAATAATAGTTGTAGTTCACAACATCCAACCCCCATTCACGAATTTGTATTCACAGATAAAAATAAAAGACAAATTCGGAAAGAAATAAGTAAGTTCACATAAGAGAAATGATGTATTAAAAAAGAACAACATTATCAAAATCACACGCAATAAAAATATTTTCTTATAGTGAAAGGTTTATCAAAAAGTAAAAAAACAACATTCACAAAATGTATTAACAAACATTCCCAATATAAATACTAAAGAATAAGAATTAAAGATAAAAAAATGGGTGTTTGCAAATTAAGGCAGTCACAAAATAAAAAGAATAATAAATAAGTGATGAGTTCAAAAATTTATGAAGTGTAGTAGTTGTAGTAAAATTGTGTACATATTCACAAATTATACATCAAATAAAGTTGTAGTTAACAACATACACCCCCATTCACGAATTTGTATTCACAAATAAAAATAAAAGATATATTCGCAAGGAAATAAGTAAGTTCACATAAGAGAAATGCTGTATTAAAAAAGAAAAACATTATCAACAAAATAACACACAATAAAAATATTTTCACTTAGTTAATGGTTTATTAAAAAGTAAAAAACAACATTCACAAAATGTATTAACAAACATTCACAATATAACATTAAAGAATAAGAATTAACGATAAAAAATGGGTGTTCACAAAAAAAGGCATTCGCACAATAAAAAGAATAACATATTCACACAAAAACAAAAAATAAAACAAAAGTGATGAGTTCAAAAGTAGTAGTTTACGAAATAGTAAAATTGTGTAAATATTCAAAAATTATGTAAATCAAAAAGTAAAAAGTAGTTGTAGGTCACAACATAGTAAAATTGTGTAAATATTCACAAATTATACATCAAATAATAGTTGTAGTTCACAACATACAACCCCAATTCACGAATTTGTATTCACAAAATAAATACAAGACATATTCGCAAAGAAATAAGTAAGTTCACATAAGAGAAATGATGTATTAAAAAAGAACAACATTATCACAAAATAACATACAATAAAAATATTTTCATATAGTTAAAGGTTTATCAAAAAGTAAAAAAACAACATTCACAAAATGTATTAACAAACATTCACACTATAAATACTAAAGAATATGAATTAAAGATAAAAAATGGGTGTTTACAAATTAAGGCAGTCACAAATAAAAAGAATAATAAATAAGTGATGAGTTCAAAAATTTATGAAGTGTAGTAGTTGTAGTAAAATTGTGTACATATTCACAAATTATACATCAAATAAAGTTGTAGTTAACAACATACACCCCCATTCACGAATTTGTATTCACAAATAAAAATAAAAGATATATTCGCAAGGAAATAAGTAAGTTCACATAAGAGAAATGCTGTATTAAAAAAGAACAACATTATCAACAAAATAACACACAATAAAAATATTTTCACTTAGTTAATGGTTTATTAAAAAGTAAAAAAACAACATTCACAAAATGTATTAACAAACATTCACAATATAACATTAAAGAATAAGAATTAACGATAAAAAATGGGTGTTCACAAAAAAAGGCATTCACACAATAAAAAGAATAACATATTCACAAAAACAAAAAATAAAACAAAAGTAATGAGTTCAAAAGTAGTAGTTTACGAAATAGTAAAATTGTGTAAATATTCAAAAATTATGTAAATCAAAAAGTAAAAAGTAGTTGTAGGTCACAACATAGTAAAATTGTGTAAATATTCACAAATTATACATCAAATAATAGTTGTAGTTCACAACATACAACCCCAATTCACGAATTTGTATTCACAAAAAAAATACAAGACATATTCGCAAAGAAATAAGTAAGTTCACATAAGAGAAATGATGTATTAAAAAAGAACAACATTATCACAAAATAACATACAATAAAAATATTTTCATATAGTTAAAGGTTTATCAAAAAGTAAAAAAACAACATTCACAAAATGTATTAACAAACATTCACACTATAAATACTAAAGAATATCAATTAAAGATAAAAAATGGGTGTTTACAAATTAAGGCAGTCACAAATAAAAAGAATAATAAATAAGTGATGAGTTCAAAAATTTATGAAGTGTAGTAGTTGTAGTAAAATTGTGTACATATTCACAAATTATACATCAAATAAAGTTGTAGTTAACAACATACACCCCCATTCACGAATTTGTATTCACAAATAAAAATAAAAGATATATTCGCAAGGAAATAAGTAAGTTCACATAAGAGAAATGTTGTATTAAAAAAGAACAACATTATCAACAAAATAACACACAATAAAAATATTTTCACTTAGTTAATGGTTTATTAAAAAGTAAAAAAACAACATTCACAAAATGTATTAACAAACATTCACAATATAACATTAAAGAATAAGAATTAACGATAAAAAATGGGTGTTCACAAAAAAAGGCATTCACACAATAAAAAGAATAACATATTCACAAAAACAAAAAACAAAACAAAAGTGATGAGTTCAAAAGTAGTAGTTTACGAAATAGTAAAATTGTGTAAATATTCACAAATTATGTAAATCAAAAAGTAAAAAGTAGTTGTAGGTCACAACATAGTAAAATTGTGTAAATATTCACAAATTATACATCAAATAATAGTTTGTAGTTCACAACATACAACCCCAATTCACGAATTTGTATTCACAAAAAAAATACAAGACATATTCGCAAAGAAATAAGTAAGTTCACATATGAGAAATGATGCATTAAAAAAGAACAACATTATCACTAAATAACACACAATAAAAATATTCACAATATTAGGTTCACAAAAATAAAAATAAAACGTGTTTATGTAAAATTATCTAAATATTCACAAATTAATGAGTTCAAAAGTAGTCTTAGTTCACAAACATTATAATATTCACAAATTATACATCAAATAATAGTTGTAGTTCACAACATACAACCCCAATTCACGAATTTGTATTCACAAAAAAAATACAAGACATATTCGCAAAGAAATAAGTAAGTTCACATATGAGAAATGATGCATTAAAAAGAACAACATTATCACTAAATAACACACAATAAAAATATTCACAATATTAGGTTCACAAAAATAAAAATAAAACGTGTTTATGTAAAATTATCTAAATATTCACAAATTAATGAGTTCAAAAGTAGTTGCATGTCACACCATAATAATAATTCACGGATTTGTATTCACAAATAAAAATAAAAGATATATTCGCAAGGAAATAAGTAAGTTCACATAAGAGAAATGATGTATTAAAAAAGAACAACATTATCAACAAAATAACAAACAATAAAAATATTTTCACATAGTTAAAGGTTTATTAAAAAGTAAAAAAAATCCTCATTCACAAAATGTATTAACAAACATTCACATTATAACACTAAAGAATAAGAATTAACGATAAAAAATGGGTGTTCACAAAAAAAGGCATTCGCACAATAAAAAGAATAACATATTCACAAAAACAAAAAATAAAACAAAAGTGATGAGTTCAAAAGTAGTAGTTTACGAAATAGTAAAATTGTGTAAATATTCAAAAATTATGTAAATCAAAAAGTAAAAAGTAGTTGTAGGTCACAACATAGTAAAATTGTGTAAATATTCACAAATTATACATCAAATAATAGTTGTAGTTCACAACATACAACCCCAATTCACGAATTTGTATTCACAAAAAAATACAAGACATATTCGCAAAAAAATAAGTAAGTACACATAAGAGAAATGGTGTATTAAAAAAGAACAACATTATCACAAAATAACTCACAATAAAAATATTCACAATATTAGGTTCACAAAAATAAAAATAAAACGTGTTTATGTAAAATTATGTAAATATTCACAAATTAATGAGTTCAAAAGTAGTCTTAGTTCACAACATTATAATATTCACAAATTATACATCAAATAATAGTTGTAGTTCACAACATCCAACCCCCATTCACGAATTTGTATTCACAAATAAAAATAAAAGACATATTCGGAAAGAAATAAGTAAGTTCACATAAGAGAAATGATGTATTAAAAAAGAACAACATTATCAAAATCACACGCAATAAAAATATTTTCTTATAGTGAAAGGTTTATCAAAAAGTAAAAAAACAACATTCACAAAATGTATTAACAAACATTCCCAATATAAATACTAAAGAATAAGAATTAAAGATAAAAAAATGGGTGTTTACAAATTAAGGCAGTCACAAAATAAAAAGAATAATAAATAAGTGATGAGTTCAACAATTTATGAAGTGTAGTAGTTGTAGTAAAATTGTGTACATATTCACAAATTATACATCAAATAATAGTTGTAGTTAACAACATACACCCCCATTCACGAATTTGTATTCACAAATAAAAATAAAAGATATATTCGCAAGGAAATAAGTAAGTTCACATAAGAGAAATGATGTATTAAAAAAGAACAACATTATCAACAAAATAACAAACAATAAAAATATTTTCACATAGTTAAAGGTTTATTAAAAAGTAAAAAAAATCATCATTCACAAAATGTATTAACAAACATTCACATTATAACACTAAAGAATAAGAATTAACGATAAAAAATGGGTGTTCACAAAAAAAGGCATTCGCACAATAAAAAGAATAACATATTCACAAAAACAAAAAATAAAAAATAAGTGATGAGTTCAAAAGTAGTAGTTCACAAAATAGTAAAATTGAGTAAATATTCACAAATTATGTAAAACAAAAAGTAAAAAGTAGTTGTAGGTCACAACATAGTAAAATTGTGTAAATATTCACAAATTATACATCAAATAATAGTTGTAGTTGATAACATACAACCCCAATTCACGAATTTGTATTCACAAAAAAAATACAAGACATATTCGCAAAGAAATATGTAAGTTCACATATGAGAAATGATGCATTAAAAAAGAACAACATTATCACTAAATAACACACAATAAAAATATTCACAATGTTAGGTTCACATAAATAAAAATAAAACGTGTTTAAGTAAAATTGTGTAAATATTCACAAATTAATGAGTTCAAAAGTAGTTGTAGTTCACAACATACAACCCCCATTCACGAATTTGTATACACAAATAAAAATAAAAGACATATTCGCAAAGAAATAAGTAAGTTCACATAAAAGAAATGTATTAATAAGAACAACATTATCACAAAATAACACACAATAAAAATATTTTCATATAGTTAAAGGTTTATCAAAAAAGTAAAAAAACAACATTCACAAAATGTATTAACAAACATTCACACTATAAATACTAAAGAATATGAATTAAAGATAAAAAATGATGTTTACAAATTAAGGCAGTCACAAAATTAAAAGAATAACATATTCACAAAAACACAAAATAATAAATAAGTGATGAGTTCAAAAATTTATGAAGTGTAGTAGTTGTAGTAAAATTGTGTACATATTCACAAATTATACATCAAATAAAGTTGTAGTTAACAACATACACCCCCATTCACGAATTTGTATTCACAAATAAAAATTAAAGATATATTCGCAAGGAAATAAGTAAGTTCACATAAGAGAAACGCTGTATTAAAAAAGAACAACATTATCAACAAAATAACACACAATAAAAATATTTTCACATAGTTAATGGTTTATTAAAAAGTAAGAAAACAACATTCACAAAATGTATTAACAAACATTCACAATATAACATTAAAGAATAAGACATATTCGCAAATAAGTAAGTTCACATATGAGAAATGATGCATTAAAAAAGAACAACATTATTACTAAATAACACACAATTAAAATATTCAGAATATTAGGTTCACAAAAATAAAAATAAAACGTGTTTATGTAAAATTATCTAAATATTCACAAATTAATGAGTTCAAAAGTAGTTGCATGTCACACCGTAATAATAATTCACGGATTTGTATTCACAAATAAAAATAAAAGTCATATTCGCAAAGAAATAAGTAAGTTCACATAAGAGAAATGATGTATTAAAAAAGAACAACATTATCACAAAATAACACACAATAAAAATATTTTCACATAGTTAAAGGTTTATCAAAAAGTAAAAAAACAACATTCACAAAATGTATTAACAAACATTCACACTATAAATACTAAGGAATATGAATTAAAGATAAAAAATGATGTTTACAAATTAAGGCAGTCACAAAATTAATAAATAAGTGATGAGTTCAAAAATTTATGAAGTGTAGTAGTTGTAGTAAAATTGTGTACATATTCACAAATTATACATCAAATAATAGTTGCAATTAACTACATACACCCCTTTCACAAATAAATATAAAAGATATATTCACAAAGAAATAAGTAAGTTCAAATAAGAGAAATGATGTATTAAAAAAGAACAATATTTTCAACAAAATAACACACAATAAAAATATTTTCACATAGTTAAAGATTTATTAAAAAGTAAAAAAGCAACATTCACAAAATTATTAACAAATATTCACTATATAACACTAAAGAATAAGAATTAACGATAAAAAATGGGTGTTCACAAAAAAAGGCATTCACACAATAAAAAGAATAACATATTCACAAAAACAAAAAATAAAACAAAAGTGATGAGTTCAAAAGTAGTAGTTTACGAAATAGTAAAATTGTGTAAATATTCAAAAATTATGTAAATCAAAAAGTAAAAAGTAGTTGTCGGTCACAACATAGTAAAATTGTGTAAATATTCACAAATTATACATCAAATAATAGTTGTAGTTCACAACATACAACCCAATTCACGAATTTGTATTCACAAAAAAATACAAGACATATTCGCAAAGAAATAAGTAAGTACACATAAGAGAAATGGTGTATTAAAAAAGAACAACATTATCACAAAATAACTCACAATAAAAATATTCACAATATTAGGTTCACACAAATAAAAATAAAACGTGTTTATGTAAAATTATGTAAATATTCACAAATTAATGAGTTCAAAAGTAGTCTTAGTTCACAACATTATAATATTCACAAATTATACATCAAATAATAGTTGTAGTTCACAACATACAACCCCAATTCACGAATTTGTATTCACAAAAAAAATACAAGACATATTCGCAAAGAAATAAGTAAGTTCACATATGAGAAATGATGCATTAAAAAAGAACAACATTATCACTAAATAACACACAATAAAAATATTCACAATATTAGGTTCACAAAAATAAAAATAAAACGTGTTTATGTAAAATTATCTAAATATTCACAAATTAATGAGTTCAAAAGTAGTTGCATGTCACACCATACTAATAATTCACGGATTTGTATTCACAAATAAAAATAAAAGTCATATTCGCAAAGAAATAAGTAAGTTCACATAAGTGAAATGATGTATTAAAAAAGAACAACATTATCACAAAATAACACACAATAAAAATATTTTCATATAGTTAAAGGTTTATCAAAAAGTAAAAAAACAACATTCACAAAATGTATTAACAAACATTCACACTATAAATACTAAGGAATATGAATTAAAGATAAAAAAATGATGTTTACAAATTAAGGAAGTCACAAAATTAATAAATAAGTGATGAGTTCAAAAATTTATGAAGTGTAGTAGTTGTAGTAAAATTGTGTACATATTCACAAATTATACATCAAATAATAGTTGCAATTAACTACATACACCCCTTTCACAAATAAATATAAAAAATATTTTCACATAGTTAAAGATTTATTAAAAAGTAAAAAAGCAACATTCACAAAATTATTAACAAATATTCACTATATAACACTAAAGAATAAGAATTAACGATAAAAAATGGGTGTTCACAAAAAAAGGCATTCACACAATAAAAAGAATAACATATTCACAAAAACAAAAAATAAAACAAAAGTGATGAGTTCAAAAGTAGTAGTTTACGAAATAGTAAAATTGTGTAAATATTCAAAAATTATGTAAATCAAAAAGTAAAAAGTAGTTGTCGGTCACAACATAGTAAAATTGTGTAAATATTCACAAATTATACATCAAATAATAGTTGTAGTTCACAACATACAACCCAATTCACGAATTTGTATTCACAAAATTATTAACAAATATTCACAATATAACACTATAAGAATAAGAATTAACGATAAAAAATGGGTGTTCACAAAAAAAAAGACAGTCACAAAATAATAAGAATAACATATTCACTAAAACAAACAATAAAAAATAAGTGATGAGTTCAAAAGTAGTTCACAACATAGTAAAAATGTGTAAATATTCACAAATTATGTAAATCCAAAAGTAAAAAGTAATTCACAACATACAACCCCAATTCACGAATTTGGTTTTAATTGACAACATAATAATATTCACAAATTATACATCAAATAATAGTTGTAATTCACAACATACAACCCCGATTCACGAATTTGTATTCACAAATAAAAATAAAAGACATATTCGCAAAGAAATAAGTAAGTTCACGTATTAAAAAATAACAATATTATCACAAAATAACACACGGTTTATCAAAAAGTAAAAAAACAACATTCACAAAAATTATTAACAAACATTCACAATATAAATACTAAAGAATAAGAATTAAAGATAAAAAGTGATGTTTACAAATTAAGGCAGTCACAAAATAAAAAGATTAAAACACGGTAGCACAATAAAAAATTTATTCACAAAATATAGCAGTAAAAAAATTAAAAAGATCAACATTCACAAAATAAAATAAATATATTCACAAAATATTTTACTAATATTCAAAAACACTTTATTCCAAAACAAAACACAAGTTGATACAATAAAAAATGTTCACAAAATAAAAAATAACTTGTTCACAAAAAAACAAAATAATAAATAAGCGACCATTCACGAATTTGTATTCACAAATAAAAATAAAAGACATTCGCAAAGAAATAAGTAAGTTCACATAAGAGAAATGATGTATTAAAAAAGAACAACATTATCACAAAATAACACACAATGAAAATATTCACAATATTAGGTTCACAAAAATAAAAAGAACAACGTTATCACACAAAATATAGAATAAACAACGTGTTAACTCAAAAAAGAATGAAACACGTGTTAGCACAATAAAAAATTTATTCACAAAATATAGCAGTCAAAAAATAAAAAGAAAAACGTTATCATAAAAATAAAAAGTGTTTTTTATAGAATAAACAAAACAACGTGTTAACTCATAAGGTAAAATTAAAATATTCAGAAAATATTTTTTAAAAAACAAAACGTATTCACATAACGAATCCATATACTCAAAATCACTAATAAAATTTGTATTCACAAATAAAAGACATGTTTACAAAATAAAAATCATGTTCATATAATAAAAAAGATGTATTAACAAAATAAAAATAACAACATTTACAAAATAACACTAACAAAATAAGAATAAGAATTTGTTCACATAATCAAAGATGAATTAACAAAATAAAAAGAACAACAATTCACAAAATAACACTATCATAGGATCAAGCATAGATATATAACACTACTACTCGAAAATCACACTTGAATGTGTACAAAAACAAAGTGAACACATGAAAGCATATATATAAATATAGCACTACTACCCAAAAATCACACTTGAACACATAAAACCTGGCACTGAGAAACCAACATAGCTAGAAAATAAACAATTTGAAACACTCCAGCAAAGAGAAACCATTGCAATTTCATTTCACGTGCTTCTTCTTTTAGGCAGATACCGTCTCTCCATTGAATCAGATAATAGGACTGCCTCTCTAGTTCTAATGCGAGCAATGAACAGTAATCCTTGGAGGAGTGCAAAGCATTGACACTTAAGATTTCAACCCTGCAAGGAAATATTCAATTATAGTGTTTGAAAGTTCTACCATAGAAAATCCCATCTCTTTACTTTCCTTCTCAAAAGAACCGCCATGGAAGAATTTGTAATACCGCATATCACAGTTCTGAACTTGCATATCACAGTTCTGAACTTTCCAAGGTTCAGGTTATGAGAACAAATCCAAAACCATTCCGCTGGGCATACACAGGGACATATGGTTTGTAGAATCAGATAAATAGACAATTGCATATAAGACGAACTCGAATAGTAAAATCTCAAAATTACCATTGGTTTTCTTCTTTCACCGTTCGATATAATTCCATTTTCTGGAGTCCGCTGCAAATTAAAAATAGTGGGAGTTTATATTTATTTTACTTCCAAAGCATAAATTTTCCGCGAAGTCAATAGCTAGTTGACAAATGTTTACCAGAATAATAGTTGTTTTGGGCCAAGCTGATAATTGTTTGCCAGTTTGTGACACGGGTAAAGGTTGTTGACGGAGTACTTGATTCTCAAGCCTCTCCTCAAGCCTGAATAAAACAAGCCTCCCGAGTTAGATCGATGCGGAGAAAAGAGCAGATCAGCTCAATCATTCTGTGGAAAGGTTTGCAACTAAGTAAAATATTGGAATCAACATTTTGAATCGAGCGATGATGATCTTTTGAGCTGCCATATTGATCTGAATTTCATAACTGAATGCAAAATGTAAGGAACCAAGTAGTAAAATCCAATCTTGGTCACTTTTGACGTACCATGCTTGGCATTTGTTTAGGTCCTGGCTGGAATGACTGCAGGCCTGTTAGTCTTCTTCTCTTTTTGTGCTGCTGACAAAAGGCTTGCCTGAAAGTTGACGGGAGTTGATGACAGAAGAAGCCAAGAGAGAACAAATTTTTTGAAACACAAGATATATGATTCTACGCCGATTACCTTCAGTCTCCCACCTCAGCAGTCAACTGATAAACCGTTTTGTGTATCTAGAACCGTTTGGGTGGTTTTTGCAAGTTGCTTGCTTGTAAAAGCAGAAGCCTAACATCGTAATCTTCAGGCTTCAACATGTTTCCCTTGCCTTTCTGAGCCAGGACCTAAACCTCCTCGGAAATTATTGACAATCCCTTTTTGTCAGCATCCTATATGGTTAAGAGTGTTAGATTCTGAAATTTAATGAAGTTCAGTATATTATACACAGTAAAATATTAGCTTGATGACTAGAACACTTAGTCCGTTCTCTGTTTGAACAGATATTATCATAGTGGTACCTAGTAAAAAACAAAAACTAGCATGTTAAATTATTAGTTTAGGGTTCAGAAGTCAGCAAAATCATAGCGTAAATGCAGAAGTGCCAAGGCTGCAGCCTGCATTATAGATAAATTATATGATATCAAAATAAAAATACTGAAGTCTAGTTGGATAATAAACTACTGAAATAGAATAGATGATACCTTGATGACAAGATCATTGATATATATGCGTTTTCTCCTCTTTTTCTTTTTTGTTTCAAATGGAAACCACAATTTTTAGTAATTTCTTGAAGAAAAAAAATGACTCTGTGTTCACCTCTTATGTTAATCTTGATTTGCACCAGTTATGTACGACTAAAGTTTATACCTCTGCAACTTTGATCACTTTCTCACCATCTCCATAAACTATCTTAGCAAGATATCCTTCTTCGTGCACTCCATCTTAACTGTGGCTTTATCCTAAAACATAAGCACCATCACATCAGTAAAAATAAGTCTATGGGCAAGTGGGATCAATCAGATACAGAAAATTAGCATACCGTTTCAACTTCACATGAACTTCACCAGGAGAGACCTTATCACCTTCTTTCTTCATCCATGCTATGTTACCCTGAAGTATAAAATTACTTGATTCATTTATCAGAATATTAGTCAGCTATAGCACCAAGCTAAGTTCTGGATATAAAATAACTCAGTCAGAGTGGGTGAGAGAGAAGGCATTCCAATATCTTGATGAACTGGAAGATCTGGAAAATGTTGCAAAGCAAATCATACTGAGTACATGAACATTCAAAGTTTGAGGAAAATGGCTGCTAAATATGTGAAGGAAAAACTACACTAGTAAAAATTTGATACACTGAACAATCGTATTCATTGTTTATGCTACACTACATAGGCAGACAAATTATGCATCGCCTAAGACCGTAAGAAAACTGTAGTGTTAATACAGCAGCCTCACTGATCTTAAATAGAACACCAAACCGCATGAAATTTATCTTTTACTGGTCTACTAAGAATAGTCTTTTTGTGCTCCTACATCAGCTGTGAATAACTCTAACAAAATCTAAGAAATAATTTAATAACTTTCTTAAGTCTGAGCTTCACTTGAAGAATTACATGGAATCCATCACCGTCATTTACATGCATCCCCGAGGTAACAATGCAAAAGGAAACGGGAAAGAACATACAGCACCAGATGAGAGACCTCTTACTGGTTGTACCTGTGAACTGTATGATTGGGTCTCCAAGCTCAAAATTTTCAATATCCTGTAATTTAAGAAGCGCCAAACTAAGACAAACTTGGTGTTTGGGCAGCTCATTAAAAAAAGGGTAAATATTCCAAATTTGTAAGGTAGCTCGAGAGGTGCTGCATAAAGAAGATAAATGCAAAGACAATTTCTTTCAAGACTCGATATTTGGATCACCCGAGACCTATCCATCCTGTCTGTAGCTGATATGATTTTTTGTAGCACATCAGCGGATGTTCTTTGAATCTTTACAGCTGCTGCTTCTTGTCTTAACTGTCCGTATTGTTTCTGTGCCATTTTACCTGATAGTGGTCCCTCATGTAACATATATTCCTTCCAAGCCCTTTTTATCGAGAATCATTCGGCATGCCACCTGTAGCAGCAATGAAATATGTTAGAGAATTTACATGATTATAGTGGTCCTTCATGTAACATATATTCCTTCCATTGCTTATAGTAGCTGTAGCAGCAATGAAATATGTTAGAGAATTTACATGATTTCATATGTGAAGTATACAAAGAGCGACCAGCATTATTTCAGCATGAATGGTTTGATTGATGAGCGATGACTTACTTTCCTTCCAAGAATTCAGGTGCAAGGATACTAAATCGGTTGCGAAGTCCGCAAATTGTATGCCCTGTGGGGTATCCAGCACATTTGCACATTTGATATGAATTGCCTCAAGGACACCCTAGAAGGGACAACATGAAGATCTTACATCAGGGAAAATTTGCAGTTTCAGTGACTGGGGCCTCAATAAACAGAGTACTAGATATCAACTCATTAGTAAATTCAAACAGTTGAAGTTGGAAAAGAGAAAAAGAAAACACTGACTAATATAAGGCATTAGCACAAACATAGTTCACGAACACAAAGATAAACTACCCAAGTATTCTTCCACATCAGCTTTCAAAATGCGTCCATCAGGACCTGTTAGTGTTCCCTTTATGCTTGAGACAGATACCTACAGTTGTATATAAGTAACAAAATCTAAGAAATAATACGATAACTGTCTAAAGTCCGAGCTTCAATTGAAGAAATACATGGAATCTGCCACCATTAGTTTGAAGCACCCATGAGGTAACGATGCAAAAGGAAACGGGAAAGAACATACCTGCACCAGATGAGAAACCTCTTACTGGCTGTAACTGTGAACTGTATGATTAGTACTCGAGCTTATATTTTTCAGTATCCTGTAATTTAAGAACTGCCAAGCTAAGACACTTGGGATCTGTGTTGCAAGTTTGTAAGGTACCACGGGAGCTACTGCACAAAGAAGATAAAAGCAATGATAATTTCTTTCAGGATTTGATTTTTGGCACACCCGAGACCTCTCTAGAAGATATGTTTCGATTGCTGGTCCGGATATCCTACCGCTCTTGTCAAATTGGATCACAACAAACTGTGGTCAATTCCTTTTTGTCAGCGTCATATATGGTCATATATGGTTACGAATGTTAGATTGTGAAATTTAATGAAATTCAGTATATTATCCACAAAGTAAAAATTTATTAGACAGCTACCTTGATGACTGGAACATACGGTCCGTTCTGTGTTTGACCAGCAACATTGATATTGGAATTCAGAAGCCATCACATCAATAAAATCTAAGAAATTCAGAAGCCAGCAAAATCAAAGCATAGATGCCTCTACTTACTGGCGAATGAACTCATTGGTCCAAGAGCTGTTACACTGAGGAACTTTCTTAAGTGCCAAGGCGCCTGCATTAATAGATATATTATATGATATCAGAATAAAAAAACTGAAGTCTAGTTAAATAATAATCTAATAAAGATAGAATAGATGATACCTTGATGAGATTGATCATTGATATATATGTGCTTTCTCCTCTTTTTCTTCTATTTTTTTCTACATTGAATAGCAATGCTTCAAATGGAAACCAAATTTTTCATTAAGTTCTTCCAAAAAAAATGGATCTGTGTTCCATACTTATGTAACATGGATCTGTGTTCCATAGTTATGTTAATCTGTGTTCCATAGTTATGTTAATCTTTTTTTGCACCAGTTATGTATGACTAAAGTTGATACCTCTCCAACTTTGATCTCTTTCGCACCACTTCTATCTTAGAAAGATATCCTTCTTCAATGCACTCCATCTCAACGGTAGCTTTATCCTAAAACATAACCACCATCACATCAGTATACAATAAAAAGTCTATGGGCAAAAGGACAGAAGGACAGAAAATTGGCATACCATTTCCACTGTTTCTTTTTCTCCTCATTCCGACTTTTGAAAAGCGTAATCCTTAAACTTGGCAACATCATCTTCATCTTGAACAGTGATACCAACGACCTGCATTCAAATGGAAACAACTTTTTTCAATAATTTCTTTAAATAATGACTCCATGTTCAATTCTTAGGTTAATCTACTGTCTTAGCAAGATATCATTCTTCCATGCACTCCATCTCAACTGTAGCTTTATCCTTAAACATAAGCATACATATGCATTCCCTGAGCAAATACAATTCGTTATTAGTATAAACAGTGTATAAAAATTGTATTAAACGGCATCCACAGCAAATATTTCATTGTGTTAGAAGCATACATACCCATTCCCAAGGAATATAGCTCGACATAATTGTTCTGCTTGATATACCTCTGCAACAAAGAAATAACAAACAATAAAACATAACTTCAAACAACGTGACTGCAACCCCTAAACTCTATCAGCAAGAAATCAAATTTTTGCAGTAAATTTACAGTCAAAGTTTACATTGCAAATGCGGAAAACTTCCTACAATACAACATCGACCTCTAAACTCCATCAGAGAGAAATCATGGTTTGGGAATAAATCACAATCAAAATTTACATTGCATATAACTTCAAGGCAAACTTCATACAATACAACATCAGCTTCTAAACTACAGCAAAAATCAATTTCAAGAAATTCAAATCAAAGACAACACTGCAAGTAAAGATCACACAAAAGTATCTTTCATCGAATATCAAAATTATCTAAAGAAGATGAAATTTGCATAAAATAATGATCTGCTATAAAATCCCCAAATTGAACACGGTCAAATGGAAAATTGCATCAACTGAACTTTCGAATTCGGCGACAAGTCTAAATAACTAACCTTTGCCAAGAAGAGAGGCTTATTGGTGTTGGAAACCTGAAGCCAACATCCTTTCGCTCCGCCTTCACTCGGGACCGTCACATCGACAACTTTCGACACGAGCAGTTTCTTTTCTTTTGTCCAACTGCGGCTCAAGCCTTCTTGTTCTTCTTCCGACTTTTACTTGCCTCAAATCAACCACACTGATTCAAAATTGGTAAGTGAAATAAAAAGCTGTTTCGTGCAGCAGTGGAGGCCGATCTAAAGCAAAACAATATGAAGCGTGGCTCAAAAAAGAGGGCGATGGTAGATGATTCTATTCTGAGGAGCAGCAACCAGAACAGGCTCCCCTAGTACAAGAAGGCCAGTCGGAGCTGTCAACAGTAGGCTTCGCAGTCGGAGGCAAAGCGGGAAGTTGGAAAGTAAATATTCGAAATCAACAGCCGAAAAAACAGCGCACGAGGTGGTCTCGTACCATCCCCCAGAAAGTTTTAACGCCACATCATGGATTGAAGGGTCCGGCGTTCCATGCAAATTCATCCTTCAACAGATGTTCCCAATCAGATGAAGTGGTCTCCTACCATCCCCAAGAAAACTGAGCCCCTGGCTCAACAATCTCACTGTTATGAGCAAGGTTTTCACAGTTGGGTTGGGATCCAGAAGCACACTCCACACCTCCACACCCGTCCTCTGAGAGGACACCCTTTGCCTTGGTCATTTCAGTCCCAAAGGCTGGCTTGAATCTTCTGTATGAAATTTCCATGAAAGTTCCCCACCGCAATGGTGAATTGTCTGTTTTACCAACCAATTCCATAGTGAACTCAGATGGTGGCTTCTCAGATGCTATGTATTTGGGGTAGTCGCCACAACTTTTTAGAATTTGAAGTCTGCCCATAACATGATCCGCGGCCATGTCAGCACCATATGTGTTGTTTAAACTAGTTGTATGATTCTACTGCCCAGAAACATTGATGGTGTTGATCGTCGCAAATGAGTAAGGACAACTAGAACTACGGAATTTTGCCCACCAAGCCAGCCGGACTTTTACTAGTCCACACAATTTTGTCATCCTCTTTGTCTTTCGGCTGAATGTGATTTAGGCCCTCCTCTAGTTCCCTTTTGTCTGCATCTTCCCACTGATATAGGACTCTTCCGAATTTCAATTGCCAAATCCAAGCTCCTTCTGACCAAAAGCCCATCTCTCCCGATTTGGCTTGGTCATTTGAAGCTAACTGACAAAGGTACCCCCAGTTAGATGCATCCATGAGGTAACAATGCATGGAACTGTCACCGCCAGTTAGATTATCTGAAATAACACGATAACTTTCTTAAGTCCGAGCTAAAGTTGAAGAAATACGTGGAACTGTCACCGCCAGTTAGATGCATCCATGAGGTAACAATGCAAAAGGAAACGGGAAAGAACATACCTGCACCAGATGAGAGACCTCGTACTGGTTGTACCTGTGAACTATATGATTGGTACTCGAGCTTATATTTTTCAGTATCCTGTAATTTAAGAAGTGCCAAACTAAGACACTAAGGATCTGTTGCAGCTCATCAGAAAAGCTGGAAATATTGCAAGTCTGTAAGGTACCTCGGGAACTACTGCACAAAGAAGATAAAAGCATTGATAATTTCTTTCAGGATTTGATATTTGGCACACCCGAGACATCTCTAGAAGATATGTTCTGTTTGCTGCTCCTGATATCCTACCGCTCTTGTTGAATTGGATCACAATAAACTGTGCACAATTCTTTTTTGTCAGCGTCCTAAATGGTTAAGAATGTTAGATTGTGAAATAAGATGAAATACAGTATGTTATCCACAAAGTAAAATTTTAGTAGACAGCTACCTTGATGATTGGAACAGTCTGTTCTCTGTTTGAACAGCAACATTGATATTAACATTGTGGTACTGCTCATCAGGTACCTGGGAAAGAATAAAGACAGGCATGTTAAATTATTATTTAAGAGAAGTCAGCAAAATCATAGCCTAAATGCCTTTACTTACTGCGAATGTAGTCATTGGTCCAAGAGCTATTACACTAGGGAACTTTCTTAAGTGCCAAGGCTACAGCCTGCATTTGAGATAAATTATATCATATCAGAATCAAAATATTGAGGTCTAGTTGGATAATAATCTAGTGAAAATAAAATAGATGTTACCTTGATGACAAGTTCATTGATAGATGTACGCTTTCTCCTCTCTTTCTTTTTATTCTCTTTTTTTTTATTTTCTTTCCTTTCATTTTTTTTACTTTTTCTTTCTTTCTTTTTTTCTCTTTTTTTTCTCTACACAATCATCTACTGTCGAATAGTAATGGGATGTCTGGTTACAAAGCAATAAACAAGAAGCACCTGAAAGATACAAACAAACCAAGTGAGCTCACTTTCATTCTTGGACACAGATATCACTCGCCCAACATCCGTTGAAAATAATGTTGAAATCTTGGTGTCTAGACACGATGGCATTTTCAGGGCACAAAAGTGAAAATATGTAACAAAGTGGTTAATACCTTCTGCTTCCGCATCTGAGTCACTGGGATATCTTTGTAATTCAGTCTGGAAATTGCACGTGGAGGTGCACCTTTGGTCTTTGGTGTCGAGGCAGCAGCTTCCTTCTCTCCGGAAGCTTTCAATATAAACACAGTCCAAGATATCAACTCTTTTGCAAACTGAAATGGTTCTCACGTCCCTTTATGCTTGAGATAGATACCTACATTTGAGGTTACAGCTTGCAAGTCAGGAACGACTCTAAATCGCAAATTACTTCATTTTAATGCAGTGAATGAAGTTAATGATTCTCACGTTGTTTTCTTCAGCCAATTTTTTCGTTTAAGGACTCGTGAAAATACGATCTCGAATAGGAGGAACCACAATGCTTTCGCAACGCTCAAACTTTTGGATTCTTCGATCTCGTCCTTCTTGGATGGGGCAGGAGCTGAGGGTTGCTCAGCAGCCGGGGCAGAAACATCAGCCGACTTTTGAGAAGTGTAATCCTTCATCTTGAACAGTGATATTATTCTTCCATGCACTCCATCTAAACTGTAGCTTTATCCTTATAAAAGCATGAATACGCATTCCCTGAGCAAATACAAATTGTTATAAGTACTATAAGTATAAACAATGTATAAAAATTGTATTAAACGGCATCGATAGCAAAAAACTCATTGCGGGAGAAGCATACATACCCATTCCCAAGGAATATAGCTCGACATAATTGTTCTGCTTGATATACCTCTGCATCAAAGAAATAACCAACAATAAAACATAAGTCATAACTTCATGCAACACAACTGCAACCCCTAAACTCCATCAGCAAGAAATCATGTTTTGGGAATAAATCACAGTCAAAATTTACATTGCATATAACTTCAAGGCAAACTTCATACAATACCACATCAGCTTCTGAACTACAGCAAAAATCAATTTCGAGAAATTCAAATCAAAGACAACACTGCAAGTAAAGATCACACAAAAGTATCTTTCATCGAATATCAAAATTATCTAAAGAAGATGAAATTTGCATAAAATAATCATCTGCTATAAAATCCCCAAATTGAACACGGCCAAATGGAAAATTGCATCAACTGAACTTTCGAATTCGGCGACAAGTCTAAATAACTAACCTTTGCCAAGAAGAGAGCCTTCTTGGTGTTGGAAACCTGAAACCAACATCCTTTCGCTCCGCCTTGACTCGTGACCGCCACAACGACAACTTTCGACACGAGCAGTTTCTGTTCTTTTGTCGAACTGCGGCTCAAGACTTCTTGTTCTTCTTCCGACTTTTACTCGCCTCAAATCAACCCCACTGATTCAAAATTGGTAAGTGAAATAAAAAGCTGTTTCGTGCAGCAGTGGAGGCCGATCTAAAGCAAAACAATATGAAGCGTGGCTCAAAAAAGAGGGTGATGGTAGATGATTCTATTCTGAGGAGCAGCAACCAGAACAGACTCCCCTAGTACAAGAAGGCCAACAAGATGGATTGGAGGCGGCGGAGCTGTCAACGGTAGGCTTTGAAAGACGGAGGCAAAGCGGGAAGTTGGAAAGTCGATATTCGAAATCAACAACCGAAAAAACAGCGCACGAGGTGGTCTCGTACCATCCCCCAGAAAATGTTAACGCCACATCATGGATTGAAGGGTCCGGCGTTCCATGCAAATTCATCCTTCAACACATGTTCCCAATCAGATGAAGTGGTCTCATACCATCCCCCAGAAAACTGAGCCCCTGGCTCAGCAATCTCACAGTTGGGTTGGCATCCAGAAGCATACTCCGCACCCGTCCACTGAGAGGACACCCTTTGCCTTGGTCATTTCAGTCCCAAAGGCTGGCTTGAATCTTCTGTATGAAATTTCTATGAAAGTTCCCCAGCGCAATGGTTAATAGTCTGTTATACCAACCAATTCCATAGTGAACTCAGATGGTGGCATCTCAGATGCTATGTATTTTGGGTAGTCGCCACGACTTTTCAGAATTTGAAGTCTGGCCATAACATGATCCTCGGCCATGTCAGCACCATATGTGTTGCTTAAACTAGTTGTAGGATTCTGCTGCCCAGAAACATTGATGGTGTTGATCGTCGCAATTGAGTGAGGACAACTACAATTCCGGAATTTTGCCCACCAAGCCAGCCGGACAATTACTAGTTCTACCACCTCCTCCCCTGACCTTTTTTGGTTTAGGAAACACACTTTGATTCTTTCTTTTCAAATGGACCACAAAATCCCCCATATTAGCATCTCCACCTTGGGAGGTGCAAACCCTGACCACAGACGAAAGGGCAAAGGATCCCATTTTTTCTTCTTCGTTCTTATATTTAGTGCTGCCTTCAGTAGAGAATTTGCACTAAACCGTCCTTCTGACGGAAAAGTCCACACAATTTTGTCATCCTCTTTGTCTTTCGGCTGAATGTGATTTAGGCCCTCCTCTAGTTCCATTTTGTCCGCATATTCCCACTGATATAGGACTCTTCTGAATTTCAATAGCCAAATCCAAGCTCTTTCTGCCCAGAAGCCCATCTCTCTCGCTTTGGCTTGGTCATTTGAAGCTAGCTGACAAAGGTACCCCCAGTTAGATACATCCATGAGGTAACAATGCGTGGAACTGTCACCGCCAGTTAGATTATCTGAAATAACACGATAACTTTCTTAAGTCCGAGCTATAGTTGAAAAAATACGTGGAACTGTCACCGCCAGTTAGATGCATCCATGAGGTAACAATGCAAAAGGAAACGGGAAAGAACATACCTGCACCAGATGAGAGGCCTCGTACTGGTTGTACCTGTGAACTATATGATTGGTAGTCGTAGCTTATATTTTTCAGTATCCTGTAATTTAAGAAGTGCCAAACTAAGACACTAAGGATCTGTTGCAGATCATCAGAAAAGCATGAAATATTGCAAGTCTGTAAGGTACCTCGGGAACTACTGCACAAAGAGGATAAAAGCATTGATAATTTCTTTCAGGATTTGATATTTGGCACACCCGAGACATCTCTAGAAGATATGTTCTGTTTGCTGCTCCTGATATCGTACCGCTCTTGTTGAATTGGATCACAATAAACTGTGCACAATTCTTTTTTGTCAGCGTCCTATATGGTTAAGAATGTTAGATTGTGAAATTAAATGAAAACAGTATGTTATCCACAAAGTAAAATTTTAGTAGACCGCTACCTTGATGATTGGAACAGTGTTCTCTGTTTGAACGGCAACATTGATATTAACATTGTGGTACCTGGTAAAGAATAAAGACAGGCATGTTAAATTATTATTTAAGAGAAGTTGGCAAAATCATAGCCTAAATGCCTTTACTTACTGCGAATGTAGTCATTGGTCCAAGAGCTATTACACTAGGTAACTTTCTTAAGTGCCAAGGCTGCAGCCTGCATTTGAGATAAATTATATCATATCAGAATCAAAATATTGAGGTCTAGTTGGATAATAATCTAGTCAAAATAAAATAAATCTTACCTTGATGACAAGTTCATTGATAGATGTACGCTTTCTCCTCTTTTTCTTTTTTTTCTTTTTCTTTTCTTTTCTTTCATTTTTTTCTTTTTTTTTTTCTTTTTTTTCTTTCTTTTTTTCTCTTTTTTTTTCTCGACACAATCATCTATTGTCGAATAGTAATGGGATTTGTCTGCTTACAAAGCAATAAACAAGAAGCACCTGAAAGATACAAACAAACCAAGTGAGCTCACTTTCATTCTTGGACACAGATATCACTCGCCCAACATCCGTTGAAAATAATGTTGAAATCTTGGTGTTTAGACACGATGGCATTTTCAGTGCATAAAAGTGAAGATATGTAACAAAGTAGTTAATACCTTCTGCTTCCGCATCTGAGTCACTGGGATATCTTTGTAATTCAGTCTGGAAATTGCACGTGGAGGTGCACCTTTGGTCTTTGGTGTTGAGGCAGCAGCTTCCTTCTCTCCGGAAGCTTTCAATATAAACACAGTCCAAGATATCAACTCTTTTGCAAACTGAAATGGTTCTCACGTCCCTTTATGCTTGAGATAGATACCTACATTTGAGGTTACAGCTTGCAAGTCAGGAACGACTCTAAATCGCAAATTACTTCATTTTAATGCAGTGAATGAAGTTAATGATTCTCACGTTGTTTTCTTCAGCCAATTTTTTCGTTTAAGGACTCGTGAAAATACGATCTCGAATAGGAGGAACCACAATGCTTTCGCAGCGCTCAAACTTTTGGATTCTTCGATCTCGTCCTTCTTGGATGGGGCAGGAGCTGAGGGCTGCGCAGCAGCCGGGGCAGAAACATCAGCCGACTTTTGAGAAGTGTAATCCTTCATCTTGAACAGTGATATTATTCTTCCATGCACTCCATCTAAACTGTAGCTTTATCCTTATAAAAGCATGCATACGCATTCCCTGAGCAAATACAAATCGTTATAAGTACTCTAAGTATAAACAATGTATAAAAATTGTATTAAACGGCATCGATAGCAAAAAACTCATTGCGGGAGAAGCATACATACCCATTCCCAAGGAATATAGCTCGACATAATTGTTCTGCTTGATATACCTCTGCATCAAAGAAATAACCAACAATAAAACATAAGTCATAACTTCACACAACACAACTGCAACCCCTAAACTCCATCAGCAAGAAATCATGTTTTGGGAATAAATCACAGTCAAAATTTACATTGCATATAACTTCAAGGCAAACTTCATACAATACCACATCAGCTTCTGAACTACAGCAAAAATCAATTTCGAGAAATTCAAATCAAAGACAACACTGCAAGTAAAGATCACACAAAAGTATCTTTCATCGAATATCAAAATTATCTAAAGAAGATGAAATTTGCATAAAATAATCATCTGCTATAAAATCCCCAAATTGAACACGGCCAAATGGAAAATTGCATCAACTGAACTTTCGAATTCGGCGACAAGTCTAAATAACTAACCTTTGCCAAGAAGAGAGCCTTCTTGGTGTTGGAAACCTGAAACCAACATCCTTTCGCTCCGCCTTGACTCGTGACCGCCACAACGACAACTTTCGACACGAGCAGTTTCTGTTCTTTTGTCGAACTGCGGCTCAAGACTACTTGTTCTTCTTCCGACTTTTACTCGCCTCAAATCAACCCCACTGATTCAAAATTGGTAAGTGAAATAAAAAGCTGTTTCGTGCAGCAGTGGAGGCCGATCTAAAGCAAAACAATATGAAGCGTAGCTCAAAAAAGAGGGTGATGGTAGATGATTCTATTCTGAGGAGCAGCAACCAGAACAGACTCCCCTAGTACAAGAAGGCCAACAAGATGGATTGGAGACGGCGGAGCTGTCAACGGTAGGCTTTGAAAGACGGAGGCAAAGCGGGAAGTTGGAAAGTCGATATTCGAAATCAACAACCGAAAAAACAGCGTACGAGGTGGTCTCGTACCATCCCCCAGAAAGTTTTAACGCCACATCATGGATTGAAGGGTCCGGCGTTCCATGCAAATTCATCCTTCAACACATGTTCCCAATCAGATGAAGTGGTCTCATACCATCCCCCAGAAAACTGAGCCCCTGGCTCAGCAATCTCACAGTTGGGTTGGCATCCAGAAGCATACTCCGCACCCGTCCACTGAGAGGACACCCTTTGCCTTGGTCATTTCAGTCCCAAAGGCTGGCTTGAATCTTCTGTATGAAATTTCTATGAAAGTTCCCCAGCGCAATGGTGAATAGTCTGTTATACCAACCAATTCCATAGTGAACTCAGATGGTGGCTTCACAGATGCTATGTATTTTGGGTAGTCGCCACGACTTTTCAGAATTTGAAGTCTGCCCATAACATGATCCTCGGCCATGTCAGCACCATATGTGTTGCTTAAACTAGTTGTAGGATTCTGCTGCCCAGAAACATTGATGGTGTTGATCGTCGCAATTGAGTGAGGACAACTACAATTCCGGAATTTTGCCCACCAAGCCAGCCGGACTTTTACTAGTTCTACCACCTCCTCCCCTGACCTTTTTTGGTTTAGGAAACACATTTTGATTCTTTCTTTTCAAATGGACCACAAAATCCCCCATATTAGCATCTCCACCTTGGGAGGTGCAAACCCTGACCACAGACGAAAGGGCAAAGGATCCCATTTTTTCTTCTTCGTTCTTATATTTATTGCTGCCTTCAGTAGAGAATTTGCACTAAACCGTCCTTCTGACGGAAAAGTCCACACAATTTTGTCATCCTCTTTGTCTTTCGGCTGAATCTGATTTAGGCCCTCCTCTAGTTCCCTTTTGTCCGCATATTCCCACTGATATAGGACTCTTCTGAATTTCAATTGCCAAATCCAAGCTCTTTCTGCCCAGAAGCCCATCTCTCTCGCTTTGGCTTGGTCATTTGAAGCTAGCTGACAAAGGTACCCCCAGTTAGATACATCCATGAGGTAACAATGCGTGGAACTGTCACCGCCAGTTAGATTATCTGAAATAACACGATAACTTTCTTAAGTCCGAGCTATAGTTGAAAAAATACGTGGAACTGTCACCGCCAGTTAGATGCATCCATGAGGTAACAATGCAAAAGGAAACGGGAAAGAACATACCTGCACCAGATGAGAGGCCTCGTACTGGTTGTACCTGTGAACTATATGATTGGTACTCGTAGCTTATATTTTTCAGTATCCTGTAATTTAAGAAGTGCCAAACTAAGACACTAAGGATCTGTTGCAGATCATCAGAAAAGCATGAAATATTGCAAGTCTGTAAGGTACCTCGGGAACTACTGCACAAAGAGGATAAAAGCATTGATAATTTCTTTCAGGATTTGATATTTGGCACACCCGAGACATCTCTAGAAGATATGTTCTGTTTGCTGCTCCTGATATCCTACCGCTCTTGTTGAATTGTATCACAATAAACTGTGCGCAATTCTTTTTTGTCAGCGTCCTATATGGTTAAGACTGTTAGATTGTGAAATTAAATGAAAACAGTATGTTATCCACAAAGTAAAATTTTAGTAGACAGCTACCTTGATGATTGGAACGGTGTTCTCTGTTTGAACAGCAACATTGATATTAACATTGTGGTACCTGGTAAAGAATAAAGACAGGCAGGTTAAATTATTATTTAAGAGAAGTTGGCAAAATCATAGCCTAAATGCCTTTACTTACTGCGAATGTAGTCATTGGTCCAAGAGCTATTACACTAGGTAACTTTCTTAAGTGCCAAGGCTGCAGCCTGCATTTGAGATAAATTATATCATATCAGAATCAAAATATTGAGGTCTAGTTGGATAATAATCTAGTCAAAATAAAATAGATCTTACCTTGATGACAAGTTCATTGATAGATGTACGCTTTCTCCTCTTTTTCTTTTTTTTTCTTTTTCTTTTCATTTCTTTCTTTTTTTTCTTTTTTTTTCTTTTTTTTCTCTCTTTTTTTCTCTTTTTTTTTCTCGACACAATCATCTATTGTCGAATAGTAATGGGATTTGTCTGCTTACAAAGCAATAAACAAGAAGCACCTGAAAGATACAAACAAACCAAGTGAGCTCACTTTCATTCTTGGACACAGATATCACTCGCCCAACATCCGTTGAAAATAATGTTGAAATCTTGGTGTTTAGACACGATGGCATTTTCAGTGCATAAAAGTGAAGATATGTAACAAAGTAGTTAATACCTTCTGCTTCCGCATCTGAGTCACTGGGATATCTTTGTAATTCAGTCTGGAAATTGCACGTGGAGGTGCACCTTTGGTCTTTGGTGTTGAGGCAGCAGCTTCCTTCTCTCCGGAAGCTTTCAATATAAACACAGTCCAAGATATCAACTCTTTTGCAAACTGAAATGGTTCTCACGTCCCTTTATGCTTGAGATAGATACCTACATTTGAGGTTACAGCTTGCAAGTCAGGAACGACTCTAAATCGCAAATTACTTCATTTTAATGCAGTGAATGAAGTTAATGATTCTCACGTTGTTTTCTTCAGCCAGTTTTTTCGTTTAAGGACTCGTGAAAATACGATCTCGAATAGGAGGAACCACAATGCTTTCGCAGCGCTCAAACTTTTGGATTCTTCGATCTCGTCCTTCTTGGATGGGGCAGGAGCTGAGGGTTGCTCAGCAGCCGGGGCAGAAACATCAGCCGACTTTTGAGAAGTATAATTCTTCATCTTGAACAGTGATATTATTCTTCCATGCACTCCATCTAAACTGTAGCTTTATCCTTATAAAAGCATGCATACGCATTCCCTGAGCAAATACAAATTGTTATAAGTACTATAAGTATAAACAATGTATAAAAATTGTATTAAACGGCATCGATAGCAAAAAACTCATTGCGGGAGAAGCATACATACCCATTTCCAAGGAATATAGCTCGACATAATTGTTCTGCTTGATATACCTCTGCATCAAAGAAATAACCAACAATAAAACATAAGTCATAACTTCACACAACACAACTGCAACCCCTAAACTCCATCAGCAAGAAATCATGTTTTGGGAATAAATCACAGTCAAAATTTACATTGCATATAACTTCAAGGCAAACTTCATACAATACCACATCAGCTTCTGAACTACAGCAAAAATCAATTTCGAGAAATTCAAATCAAAGACAACACTGCAAGTAAAGATCACACAAAAGTATCTTTCATCGAATATCAAAATTATCTAAAGAAGATGAAATTTGCATAAAATAATGATCTGCTATAAAATCCCCAAATTGAACACGGCCAAATGGAAAATTGCATCAACTGAACTTTCGAATTCGGCGACAAGTCTAAATAACTAACCTTTGCCAAGAAGAGAGCCTTCTTGGTGTTGGAAACTTGAAACCAACCTTTGCCATGTCAGCATCATGCGTTGCTTAAACTAGTTGTAGGATTCTGCTGCCCAGAAACATTGATGGTGTTGATCGTCGCTATTGAGTAAGGACAACTAGAACTCCGAAATTTTGCCCATTGATCCAGCCGGACTTTTACTAGTTCTACCACTACCTCCCCTGACCTTTTTTGGTTTAGAAAACACCTCTTGATTCTTACTTCCCTTGATTCTTACTTCCCTTGATTCTTACTTCCCAAATGGCCGACAAAATCGCATAACAAAGTATTTTTCGAAATCTCTTATATGATTTCGATTTACCATCAATTACCCAGCTTTCAAGGAGATTCTTTACTTTCCGTGGAGTCACCCACCTGATCCCCCACCACCTGAGGCAGCCTGTCCAAATCATCCATCTCCAATTACAGTGGACCAATAAATGGTCAGAGATCTCTTTCTCAGTATCGCACAGCACACATATTAAGTCCTGGTCTCCCTTCCTTCTAAGAAGAGACATCTTTGACGGTAAACTGTCTAGGAAAATCGTCCATATTAGCATCTCCACCTTGGGAGGTGCAAACCCTGACCACAGATGAAAGGGCAATGGATCCCATTTTTTCCTCTTTGTTCTTATATCTAGAGCTGCCTTCAGTAAAGAATTTGCACTAAACCTTCCATCTGACGAGAAAGTCCAAACAATTTTGTCATCCTCTTTGTCTTTCGGCTGAATGTGATTTAGGCCCTCCTCTAGTTCCCTTTTGTTCGCATTTTCCCACTGATATAGGACTCTTCTGAAATTCGATTGCCAAATCCAAGCTCCTTCTGCCCAGAAGCCCATCTCTCCCGCTTTGGCTTGGTCATTTGAAGCTAATTGACAAAGTTACCGCCAGTTAGATGCATCCATGAGTTAACAATGCATGGAACTGTCACCGCCAGTTAGATTATGTGAAATAACACGATAAATTTCTTAAGTCCGAGCTATAGTTGAAGAAATACATGGAACTGTCACCGCCAGATAGATGCATACATGAGGTAACAATGCAAAAGGAAACGGGAAAGAACATACCTGCACCAGATGAGAAACCTCTTACTGGTTGTACCTGTGAACTATATGATTGGTACTCGAGCTTATATTTTTCAGTATCCTGTAATTTAAGAAGTGCAAAACTAAGAAACTAAGGATCTGTTGCAGCTCATCAGAAAAGCAGGAAATATTGCAAGTCTGTAAGGTACCTCGGGAGCTACTGCACAAAGAAGATAAAAGCATTGATAATTTCTTTCAGGATTTGATATTAGGCACAACCGAGACATCTCCAGAAGATATGTTCTGTTTGCTGCTCCTGATATCCTACCGCTCTTGTTGAATTGGATCACAACAAACTGTGCACAATTCTCTTTTGTAAGCGTCCTAAATGGTTAAGAATGTTAGATTGTGAAATTAGATGAAACACAGTATGTAATCCACAAAGTAAAATTTTAGTAGACTATTATTTAAGAAAAGTCATTAAAATCATAGCGTAAATGCCTTTACTTACTGCGAATGTAGTCATTGGTCCAATAGCTATTAGACTGGGGAACTTTCTTAAGTGCCAAGGCTGCAGCCTACATTTGAGATAAAATATATCATATCAGAATCAAAATACTGAGGTCTATATGGATAACAATCTAGTGAAAATAAAATAGATGTTACCTTGATGACAAGTTCGTTGATAGATGTACGCTTTCGCTTTTTTCTTTTACTTTCTTTTTTTTCACTTTTTTCTTCTTTTTTTTTTACTTTTTTTCTCCTTTTTTTTCTACACGAGCATCTACTGTCGAATAGTAATGGGATTTGTATGCTTAGAAAGCAATAAATAAGAAGCACCTGAAAGATACAAAGAAACCAAGTGAGCCCACTTTCATTCTTGGACACTGATATCACTCGCCCAACATCGGTTGAAAATAATGTTGAAATCTTGGTGTCTAGACACAATGGAATTTTCAGTGCATAAAGGTGAAGATATGTAACAAAGTGGTTAATACCTTCTGCATCCGCATCTGAGTCACTGGGATATCTTTGTAATTCAGTCTGGAAATTGCACGTGGAGGTGCACCTTTGGTCTTTGGTGTCGAGGCAGCAGCTTCCTTCTCTCCGGAAGCTTTCAATATAAACACAGTACAAGATATCAACTCTTTTGCAAACTGAAATGGTTCAAGTTGAAAAGAAACAAAGAAGACACTAACTAGTATAACGCAATAGAACAAACAGAGTTCACTGACCGAAAGGTAAACTACCCAACTATTCTTCCACATCAGCTTTTTATGCTTGAGAAAGATACCTACATCTGAGGTTACAGCTTGCAAGTCAGGAATGATTCTAAAACGCAAATTACTTAATTTTAATGAAATGAGTGGAACGAATGATTCTCACGTTGGTTTCTTCAGCAATATTTCACGCTAAAAAACTCCCAAAAACACGATCACCAGTAGGAGAAGCCGCAATAGGTGCTGGAGCTTTTGCAGGGCTCAAACTTTTGGATTCTTTGATCTCCTCCTTGGGTGGGGTAGGAGCCGAGAGTAGCTCAGCAGCTGGGGCGGAAGCATCAGCTCATTTTTTAGGAATGTAATCCTTGAACTTGGCAAGATCATCTTCATCTTAACCAGTGATAGCAATGACCTGCATTCAAATGGAAACATTTTCATTAATTTCTTCCAAAAAGAATGACTATGTGTTCAATTCTTATGTTAATCTTTATTTGCACCAATTATGCATGACTAAAGTTGGCACCTCTCCAACTTCGATCTCTTTCGCACCATCTCCACAAACTATCTTAGAAAGATATCCTTCTTCCATGCACTTCATCTTAAGTCTTAACTGTAGCTTTATCCTAAAACATAAGCGCCATCACATCAGTATACAAAAATAAGTCTATGGGCAAGAAGGATCAATCAGATACAGAAAAGTGGCATACCATTTCAACTTGCTATGATATCCTAAGGTATAAAATTACTTGATTCTTATACCAGAATATTAGTCAGCTATAGCACCAAGCTAGGTTCTGGATATTAAATACCTCAGTCATAAACTCATAATGGGTGAAAGAGAAGGCATTCCAAATTCTTTGTTGAGCTTGAAGATTTGCAAAATAATGGAAAGCAAATCATACTGAGAACATGAACATTTGAAGTTTGAGGAAAACTGCTGCTAAAGATGTGAAGGAAAAACAACACAAATTAATTTGATACATTCAACAATTATATTCATTGTTTATGCTACACTACATATGCAGAGGAATTATGCATCCGCTAAGACGGTATAAAATAATGTTGAAATATTGGTGTCCACACACAATGGCATTTTCAATGCATAAAAGTGATGATATGTAACAAAGTGGTTGATACCTTCCGTATCTGAGTGCCTTGATTATCTGTGTAAATCAGTCCGGAAATTGCACCTGTGGATGCAGTTTTGGTCTTAGGGTTGCGGCAGCAGCTTCCTTCCCTCTGGAAGCTGTCAATATAAATACAGTACTAGTTATCAATTATCAACTCTTTTGCAAACAGAAATAGTTCAAGTTGGAAAGAGAAAAAGAAGACAATGACTAGTATGGTGCTTTAGCACAAACATAGTTCACGAACAGAAAGTTAAACTACCCAAGTATTCTTCAATATCAGCTTTCACAATGCGTCCCTTTATGCTTGAGATGGATACCTACATTTGAGGTTACACCTTGCAAGTCAGGAACGACTCTAAATCGCAAATTACTTAATTTTAATGCAGTGAATGAAGATCATGATTCTCACGTTGTTTTCTTCATTCAATTTTCTCATTTAAGGACTCGTGAAAATACGATCCCGAGTAGGAGGAACCACAATATGTGCTGTAGCTTTCGCAGGGTTCAAACTTTTGGATTCTTTCATCTCGTCCTTCTTGGATGGGGCAGGAGCTGAGGGTTGCTCAGCAGCCGGGGCAAAAGCATCAGCCGACTTTTGAGAAGTGTAATCCTTGAACTTGGCAACATCATCTTCATCTTGAACAGTGATATTATTCTTCCATGCACTCCATCTCAACTGAAGATTTATCCTTATAAAAGCATACATATGCATTCCCTGAGCAAATACAAATCGTTATAAGTACTATAAGTATAAACAATGTATAAAAATTGTATTAAACGGCATCGACAGCAAAAATTTCATTGCGGGAGAAGCATACATACCCATTCCCAAGGAATATAGCTCGACATAATTGTTCTGCTTGATATACCTCTGCATCAAAGAAATAACCAACAATAAGACATAACTTCACACAACACAACTGCAACCCCTAAACTCCATCAGCAAGAAATCAAATTTTTGCAGTAAATTTACAGTCAAAGTTTACATTGCATATGCGGAAAACTTCCTACAATACAACATCGACCTCTAAACTCCATCAGCAAGAAATCACAGTCAAAATTTACATTGCATATAAGGCAAACTTCATACAATACAACATCAGCTTCAGAACTACAGCAAAAATCAATTTCAAGAAATTCAAATAAAATACAACACTGCATGTAAAGATCAGACAAAAGTGTGTTTCATCGAATATCAAAATTATCTAAAGAAGATGAAATTTGCATAAAATTGCATCAACTGAACTTTCGAATTCGGCGACAAGTCTAAATAACTAACCTTCGCCAAGAAGAGAGGCTTCTTGGTGTTGGAAACCTGAAGCCAACATCCTTTCGCTCGTGACCGCCAACATCCTGCGGCTCCAGCCTTCTTGTTCTTCTTCCGAGTTTTACTCGCCTCAAATCAACAACACTGATTCAAAAACTAAAGCAAAACAATATGAAGCGTGGCTCAAAAAAGAGGGAGACGGTAGAGGATTCAGCAGCAACCAGAACAGACGCGCCTAGTTCAAGATGGAACGGAGACGGCGGAGCTGTCAACGGTCGGAAGCAAAACGGGAAGTTGGAAAGTCGAAATTCGAAATCAATAGCCGAAAAAAACAGCGCCCGAAAAAAGTAAACGATGATAAGTAGTAGGAGGATGGACTCGACGAGAAGCAGTGAAGCGGTGGATTGCGAAGACAGTTTATTGGGCCAATATCCGCGTAGTGGGCCTGCCAAGCGCGTATGCTTTTGGTGGGCCCAGGCGATCAGATAAATGTAAGGGATCAGAAAAAGGCGAGCGCAAATTAGACATTGAGCAATGGAGATGACTTTCATGGAGTCGGGCACAATGAAGGCCATGGTGCTGGGGCAGCCTTGCCGAACTGGTAAGGTCCAATAGACCCCAAATTACAGCACTGATAGAGACAAAGATGGACTGCTGCGAATTCAGCGCAAACTAGGGTTTCGTAATGGTTATTCACAAGGTAATTTTCTCTATGGTTAGTGCTGGGGGGGACTTTAATGAAGTAATATTATTCAGCTGGTGGAAGAAGGATCAAAAGGGAATGGCAGATGAGACGTTGCTGACTCATGGACCTCGGGTACAGGGAGGGGGAATCAATTTACATTTTTTCAAACAGGTGATTTCGAAGCAAATCTCTTCCCAGACCATGAGGTTCGTCATTTAATCTCCACAGTCTCAAATCATTTACGACTTTCATAAGAGGAGATCTGCCACTACAAATAAATTCTTTCGCTTTTGAAACCCCATGTGGCTTCGGCATGGAGACTTCCCTGATGTAATTAAAAGAGGCTGAATGAAGGTGGAAATATGCAATAATCTCTCTCATTCTATGAAGGATTATTCAAACAGGACAGGATGGTTGAAGTGGTGGATTGGGAGGAAGCCCTGAAGTATGTCACAGTTTAACTCAGCAATGTTTCGTGTGAGCAGCTTAGCACCCCCTTCAGGATGCTGTTTTCCAGTTAAGTTCCACCAAGGCACCGGGACTTGACGGTTTTCTCAGCTCTATTCTACCAGAGGAATTGGGAGCTAGTCAAAAGTGATGTTACAAGGTTTGCGTTAAAATTTCTTAATGAGGGCGGCTTGGATACAAGGATAAATGAGACTCTTATTACTCTGATCCCCAAGGTCAAGAACCCGGAGAACTTCAGTGAATACAGACCCATAAGCCTGATGAACGTATCAATGAAGATTATCACAAAAGCAATGGCAAATCGACTGAAAGCTGTACTTGGTCAGATCATATCGGTAAGTCACAGTGCCTTTATTCCTGGTCGTTTAATTTCAGACAACATCTTATTAACTCATGAACTAATGCATTATATAAGAACTAGACCGGCTAGGGGAGCGGGATATTGTTGCTGTTGCATCAAACTAGATATGAGTAAGGCCTTTGACAGGGTTAACTGGAATTTTTTTTTGGAGGAGTTGCAGTTAAAAATAGGATTTTCGAGAGACTGGGTAAATAAAATTATGAGATGTGTTAGATCAGTGGCATACCGAGTTAAAGTTAATGATTTAGTTTCAGATGCTTTCTTTCCGGAAAGGGGTTTGAGACAGGGAGACCCTGTCTCCATACTTGTTTATGATATGCACTTAATTATTAGCCAGGAGTTTGGAATGGCATCAGCACCACAAGTTAATCGATGGGGTCAAAGTCTGTAGAACAGTTACAATGGTGTCAAATCTTATGTTTGCCGACGATAGCATCTTCTTCCTAAGGGCTGATATTGACAATATTCTGAGGTTTAAAAGCATTTTGAGACATTATGAGGAAATTTCAGGACAGCTTGTTAACTATGCCAAATCAGAGATATGTGTGGGTAATAATATAATGTCAGACAGAGCCTACTCTTAGCAGCGTCCTGGGAGTGAAATCAGTCCGCAACATTGACAGTTATTTGGGGCTTCCAATTTGTTTCAGCAAAACAAAGATGGAACTTTTCAGCTTTATCGGAAACAGGAAAAAGGTGAACGGATGGAAGGAGAAGCTCTTGTCATCAGCAGGTAAGGAAATTTTAATTAAATCAATTATTCAGTCTATACCTATTTATGCCATGACTTGCTTTAAGCTGCTTCTTACATTATGTGATAAGCTATTCTCCATTGTCTCCAAATATTGGTGGAATGATGCAAAGAACAAAAGGTATATTTCTTGGGTGAGCAAAGCTAACATGCGCAAGTCAAAACTGGAAGGTGGATTGGGATTCAAACATTTCAATTACATAAATGATGTGTTATTGGTTTAACAGGCTGCTAGATTATTAACATGCTCTGATCTGCTTATAAGTAAAGTGTATAAGGCAAGATATTTTCCCCACTCGGATATCTTCTCAGCAGCTCTTGGTGCCAGGCCATCCTGGGCTTGGAGGAGCATTTTCAATGTTCTTCATCTTCTAGCCAATTGGTTCAATCCAAGCTACTCAGCTGATGGCCTCATTTGGAGCAAAAAGGAAGGTAAGGAGCTGACAGTCAAAAACATTTACAATTCTCTAACAGAGTTGCAGGGCCAAAACATCAAGAATATCACTGGGGAATCATCAGATAATAGCAAGTTAAGATCCTTTTGGCACAAGCTATGGAGAGTTAAAGCCCAAAGGAAGGTTAAAATCTTTATTCAATAACGCGTTACCTTCGGCAAGACGGCAACAAATCTAATTAGAAGGGGCTGTGAAGTGGATTCAAAATGTTTGAGATGTGGATTTAAATATGAAAGCTGTGCTCATATATTTTTACATTGCTGTTGGTCCGAGGAATTTTGGAAACATCTATTAGTTGATTCTGTGCAAATGGTGCTGGACTTTTCTTCTATAGATGAATGGGTATGGTATTGTGTTAAGGAATTTGACAGTGACAAATTTACTCTAATCTTCTCCGCTGCTAGATGGATATGGTTTTCTAGAAATTCATTGTGGCACAAGGCAGAGTGGTGTGATGTTCGGGATGCTGTCCTGAAGGTGAAAACTTTGGTTGCTGAGATATGAAAGCCCGGCTTTAAATTTGTAACCAGCAGAAATGAAACGGAGAGATTATGTTTAGGTTAACTGTGACGGCTCATGGAATCCCTCAGATGGTTTGGCCGGTTTGGGTGTTGTATTTTGAGATAGCAGAGAAGACGGTATAAAAGATATTGTTGCAGCAGAAAGCAGAGCTTTATTTATAGGCATGAAAGAGGCGGAAAAGCAGGGTCTAAATAAGGCCATCTTTACCTCTGATAACTCGGAGGTCATCTCGAGCCTACTTGGAGGCCCAACATACATTAACTCAGATCCCAAATGGATTTATGAATGCAGGAGGTTGCTGAACAAATATGAACACTGGGAGGCTTGATCTTGTTCTCAGGGAAGGAAATGCGATGGCGGATTTCATGGCATTGAAAGCTCTCCAACAAGGCTGGGTGTGGCATGCTAGCGATGCGATCCCTCTGTGTATTTCTCATGTACTGAAAAAAGATCTCTCTGTATGTGAATCCTTGTAATTCAGCTTTATTCTGTAATAAATCGATTTTCCCATCAATAAAAGCTGTTTCAAATTTCAAATTTTGATTTTTTATGGAAAAATTGATTTTTTTTTTATCATCCAATGTTGTGGGCATGCCAGATTTGATTATGCTGGAAAAAAAAATTATCATCCGACGGACGACTGCCACACCGACTGTTAGGATATGATTTTGAAAAACGACGTGTTCAGGTCGTTTTGATGATACATAGTAAGAAAAGCAGAGGAAGCGTACGCGATTTGATTGCGAAAACCCAATTATTTACATTTTTTAAAAACAAAATAGATTAATATTCAGCTCTGGCGGGTTTTCACAGAAGGACGGTAAAGTTTGGATTGGAGAGTTCAGTTCTGGTGAGAAATGCATATTTGGTGAGAAATGAGACAAGATCTCATCCATTCATTTTTGTTAATTAATGGCTAGCATTAAACAAATTTTATTTTAAATTCGTAATTATCTCAATGTTTAATTAGTCATAAAGGGTAAAATAGGCAACTAATTAACCTCAAATTAATCGCATCGGCCGGCGCCGGGAATGAAGACGACGGCAAAACCGATTCGACTGAGTGGGAGCTTCGGAGCCGGGAACGAAGACGACGGCGCAAACCACTTCGACTGAGTCGACGAGCTTTACCCTGTCAGCTGCTGCCGGAGAAAAACCAGTCCAATACAATTTTCATGGGGAAGATGCAAGTGTCGCGCGCCCCACGCTCACTTTAAGTGAGCCGCGCCCAAAGAAGACATTAACTTTTATTGTCTTCTTTGAACGCGGCGTTAATGACTTCTTTGGGCGCGGCTAGTTTGAGACCCTACGCATTATCGTTTGAAAAGCTACGCACTTTAGTCGTTAAGCACCAATTACTAGGATTTTGTATTAATTGCTACGCATTTTAGTCGCAAACGCATTATAATTCGTAGTAATTGCATACAAAATTCATAGTATACTATTTGTCGTAAAAGATATCAAAATGCGTAGCTTTTCAAAGGATAATTCGTATCAGAGTCGCGTCCAAAGAACACATTAACTTTTAAGTGAGCTGCGCCCAAAGAAGACATTAACTTTTCTTGTCTTCTTTGAGCGCGGGGTTAGTGTCTTCTTTGGGCGCGGCTAGTTTGGGACGCTACGCATTATCCTTTGAAAAGCTACGCATTTTAGTCGTTAAGCACCAATTACTGCGATTTTGTGTATTAATTGCTACGCACTTTAGTCGCAAACGCATTATAATTCCTAGTAATTGCATACAAAATTCGTAGTATACTACTTGTCGTAAAAGAGATCAAAATACGTGGCTTTTCAAAGGATAATTCGTAGCAGAGCCGCGCGCTCCACGCTCACATTAAGTGAGCCGCGTCCAATTAAGACATTAACAAGTTAACATAAAGGCTGGGCGCGGCGTTAATGTGAATGATGGGCGCGCGGCAAGTCCGATTACTGTTCATCTTTCCCAAAACGTAAACGTCGACTGATCCCCTTCATCGTCGCTGTTTCCATGATTCCCAAAATTCGATGACCACTGTCGACTGATCCCCTTCATCGTCGCCATTTCCATGATTCGATTTCCGATTCGGTCGTGATTTAATCGAAGAAGAAGATCGTGGTTTGTAATAATAAGGATTAGATTTGTGTATATTGACATATTTGCCCTTATTTACATTTTAAATATATTTTGATATACATAATATTCCGAAATTTGAGAGTCGTCCGATCTAAGATCCACAATTTCAAATATTTCTTATTTCTCATGAGAAATGTTATTTCTCATATGACTAACTCTGGATTGGATGGTCAAACTTTCTTGCAAAGGTAACGTCTTGAAATGATTTTATTTAGAACATGTCGATGCAAAATCAAACAATTAAAAACTCAACTTATCTTTAATTATAATGCGCATAAAACTATAATTCTACAAAAACAAATTGATTTCTAAAGTGAATTTTTAAATTATAGGGGATCTCATTAATATACACAATCATGATTCATGAACATGAAGGGTCAAACTTAATACATAAGAGTGCGGTTCAGGTAAAAATCTCGATTCTGTATGAAAACTAAAAACTGGATTTCAAGTTGACACGTGTCCAATTTCGTTAAAATCTCGGATATAACACGGAGGGGCATTATAGTCATTCCACATAACCCGAATTTCCGATCAGACTTAACAATGATCACACTTAAAATGATCAGACTTAACTTGGAATGATCAGACATAATTATCAGACTTAACTTGGAATGATCAGACATAATGATCAGACTTAAATTGGAATGATCAGACTTAACTTGAAATGATCATATTTAACTTGGAATTATCATACTTAACTTGGTAATGATCAGACTTAACTTGGTGATGATTAGACTTAACTTGGTAATGATCAGACTTTTTTTAGCGATGGTAATGATCAGACTTAAATTGATAATGTCAGACTTACAAACATACTCAATACTGTCCAGACTTAAATTGATACTGATCAGACTTAACTTAGACAATAACCATCCCGCCTCACCCTCATGTTATTACCTACATAATCATGATCATTTCGAGTTGGATCATAGTCCCTAATATGGGCTTCAAGGGAAAAATCAGTCAAAGGAAGGCACAATCGAGCCGACGCAATTGGACCGACAAACCGAGGATAAATTGAAGGAAACCAAGGCAAGCCAAGGTATTTCCCCACATGATCCACATCATTTCGTGGTCCAAAAGCTTGCTAAAAATAGGACTGCGACACATGCATCAAGGGGTCAAGCAATCAATGCCAAAAGGACTACTTCCAAAGCGACCATGCTAAATATAGGCCCTGTCCACTTTGACTCTATTTTTTGACTTGTAAGTTAAGATAAGTTAATATCAGTTACTATCAGTTAAGATCAGTTAAGATAAGTTACTTTCAGTCACTATAAGTTAAGTTTCAGTTAAGTTAAGATAAGTTACTTTTAACATACCATCATCATCATCATACCATCATACCATCATTATCATACTATTCATCATACCATCATCATCATCATAACATCATCATCATACTATTCATCATACCATCATCATCATCATACCATCATCATCATCATACTATTCATCATCATCATACCATCATACCATCATCATCATCACCATCATCATACCATCACACTATTCATCATCATACCATCATCATCATACTATTCATCATACCACCATCATCATACCATCATACTATTCAGCATACCATCATCATCATCATACTATTCATCATACCATCATTATCATCATACTATTCATCATCATACCATCATACTATTCATCATCATCATACCATCACACTATTCAGCATACTATCATCATCATCATCATACTATTCATCATACCATCACACTTTTCATCATACCAGCATCATCATCATCATACCATCACCATCATCATACCATCATACTATTCATCATCATACCATCATCATCATCATAAAATTACTATTCATCGCCATCATCACCCCCATTATCATCAGTATATTACTATTCATCATCATATTATTACTATTCATCATCATAATATTACTATTCATCATCATAATATTACTATTCATCATCATAATAATACTATTCATCAACATAGTAATATTACTATTCATCATCATCATAATATTAGTATTCATCATCATCATCATCACAACCATCACCATCATCATATTACTATTCATCATCTTCATAATATTACTATTCATCATCTTCATAATATTACTATTCATCATCATCATAATATTACTATTCATCATCATACTATTACTATTCATCATCATCATCACAACCATCATCATCATCATAAAATAATACTATTCATCAGTCAATATAAGTTTCAGTTAAGTTAAGATCAGTCACTATAAGTTAAGATCAGTTAAGATAAGTTTCAGTTAAGTTAAATAGAGTCAAAGTGGACGGGCCCTTATAGTAAACGGGCATAAGGGGCAAGGCATCATTAAAGTAGGGGGTAAAACCAATGTTGACCTTGCTGGTCTTAAGGGATCTATATGGCTAGATTCATCCACCAGCTCCATACCCAAAGGCTTCATTATTGCCTCGGAGACCAAGGCCATCAATTTCCCGTCAATTCATGCCATCAATGCCTTTCCCTCCAAAGGTCATCCAAGAGGACTATATACGAGAACCACCAGCCATCATTCTGGTCATCCAACCATTGAAGAAGATAATATCCCACAAGAGTAGTTGTGTCCACTATTGTTCTTTTTATCGCCTTAGGCTCCTCTCTTTGATCCGTGTTACAAGGGTCATTTATGGGGTTATTGCTATTGTAACTCACCATTCTTCCGCATCAAAAACATCATCCATCTTTCTGCCACTTTTCATTTTTTCGGGTCCCAACAGGGTGACACCCCCAAAGTTTTTTAAAGTTTGTTTAATGTAAATAATATAAAATTTAGATAATAAAACTAATGTAATAGTAATCTAAATTTTGTAATTTACTATCAATAAATGTAAACTCAAACATAATTTACCCAATAGAATTGTATCCAGTAGACTTTGATCAAGATGAAAGAAAGTCGATGAGCATGAACTCCAATATATTGAGCTAGTTCGACAATTTCCAAGTTTTAATTTGACCTAAATTTCTAAACTACATCAATAATAAGCCAAGACAAGAAAATTAAATATGTTTCATTTGTTATATACAATGTGATATTTCTTATTCTGACTCTTTCATTGTTCAGTGCTAATGCCGCACACTCTTTTGTAAGAATGAATATAGCGAAGAGTGTGCTTTGTAATAAGATGGAAGATGATTTCTCGTTTGATTGTTTAGTTGTCGACATTGAGAAAAAAATAACTAAAATGTTTAACACATATTCAATAACAGATGATTTTTCGTAATATGGAAACAAAGTGCTCTAGATTGTAATTAAATAATTTTTTATCAAGTTATATTTTTTTAGTGCTACGTGCTATTTTCATGTGTCACCCCTACCATAATTCCTGGATCCGGCGTGTGCTAAATTGTATCACTTTTCAACATTATTAGAATAGAGAAAAGAATAGAGAAAAGAAATTTGGAGCCTATTCAAATTATTTTCCAATGGAATATGAGGTTCATTTAAATATTTATAATTCAAATTTGTATATAATTTTATGTATAATTTTGAAAAAATGAGCCCCATACACAATGAGCCCTTGGATTGTTCCAATTTTGTTGATACTTTAGGCCATCCCTACACAAAATTGTGTCGCATGGCAGATATGAAGGATGAAGACTCGCGTGCAATGGGGTCTTGGGGCGGCCATTCTTTGCGGGACAAGATTAATGGAGATTTGTCTCCTACGATTTATCGGGCTTCGCTACGGAAGCTTTGCAAGGAGTGGACAATAAATCCGATTAACATGACTCTTTTTGCTTGGAAGGATCATCTGCATTGCTGTTTCTGGAGCGATTTTATTTCTCATCATGACTTATATTTTATATTTTATTTCATTTACAAAACAAACCTTAAATATTAAATGTCTTAAATGCCCTTCTATTTAATAAATAAAATTACTGATTTCTTTTTTTGATTAGGGGTTATTGTTAGGGTTATAGTGTTAGGGTATGGACTTGAACCCGGGCGGTTAGGCACCGGGAGGAGTGCCCAACCACCGGGGTCACTCCATTTCGCCCTATAAAATTACAGATTTCAAACAAAATAAATAAATTTACTTTGAAGCGGCGACGTACCGCCGTATAAAGTGGTTTAAAATCTATATAAATAATTATGGAAAAAACAAAAAAAACCAATAATTTTAAGTCTCATCATTATTAATTTTAAATATGATCATTACAATCGTAGTTTAAGTCTGATCATTACCAATTTTAAGTCTGCTCATTACAGTCATAGTTTAAGTCTGCTCATTACAATCATAGTTTAAGTCTGATCATTGAATATTTAAGTCTGATCATTACCAATTTTAAGTCTGATCATTATCAATTTTAAGTCTGATCATTGTCTCTTTAAGTCTGATCATTGTCTCTTTAAGTCTGATCATTGTCAATTTTAAGTCCGATCATTACCAATTTTAAGTCTGATCATTAATAATTTTAAGTCTGATCATTACAAATCATTGTCTCTTTATGTCTGATCATTATCAATTTTAAGTCTGATCATTACCAATTTTAATTCTTATCATTACAATCTAGTTTAAGTTTGATCATTGTCTATTTAAGTCTGATCATTACCAATTTAAAGTCTGATCATTATCAATTTTAAGTCTGATCATTGTCTCTTAAAGTCTGATCATTATCAATTTTAAGTTTGATAATTACCAATTTTAAGTATGATCATTGTCTCTTTAAGTCTGATCATTATCAATTTTAAGTCTGATCATTACCAATTTTAAGTCTGATCATTACTAATTTTAAGTCTATTCATTACAATCGTAGTTTAAGTCTGATCATTGTCTATTTAAGTCTGATCATTACCAATTTTAAGTCTAATCATTATCAATTTTAAGTCTGATCATTGTCTCTTTAAAAGTCTGATCATTATCGATTTTAAGTCCGATCATTACCAATTTTAAGTCTGATCATTACAATCAAAGTTTAAGTCTGATCATTGTCTCTTTAAGTTTGATCATTATGCAAACAATATTAAAAACAAGACCATAGGAACGATTTTGCGAGCATGCAACGACGCTGGCTAAATCGTCCATATCTTACTCGACTAACCCTAAAATCAGATTGAATTGAATAGTTAACGGAGTTTCCAAATCAGGGACTAAATTGGAACTAAAATTAATTACGATAATAATGGGATTATGTGTAATGAGTATAATACCCCTCCGTGTTATATTCGAGATTTCGAAGAAATGGGACACGTGTCAGCTTGAAATCCAGTTTTTAGTTTTCTTTTATAATAGTGGTTTGTACCTGAACCGCACTCATAAATAAAAACTAAAAACCCAACAAAATATTGACGCGTGTATATTTCGACCAATCGTAATTCAAGGCGCTTTTGGTAAATTAAAAAAATTAAAACGAACTTATTTAAAAATACATAACAGGTGTGAGGCTATAATCATCCTAATTATTTACATAGAAATATCCAGACTTAACTTAAGTCTGGATATTGTTGTTTAAGTCTGGATATTGATGTTTAAGTCTGAATATTGTTGTTTTAAGTATGGATATTGTTGTTTTAAGTCTGGATATTGATGTTTAAGTCTGGATATTACTGTTTTAAGTCTGGATATTGCTGTTTAAGTCTGGATATTGTTGTTAAGTCTGGATATTATTGTTTAAGTCTGGATATTGCTCTTTTAAGTCTGATTATTAAGTCTGATCATTCCAAGTTAAGTTTCATCATTCCAATTAAGTCTGATTATTATGTCTGATCATTGCAAGTTAAGTCTGATCATTGATGTTTAAGTCTGGATTTAAGTCTGATTATTAAGTCTGATCATTCCAAGTTAAGTCTGATCATTCCAATTAAGTATGTCTGACCATTCCAAGTTAAGTCTGAGCATTGCAAGTTAAGTCTGGATATTGTTGTTTCAGTTTGGGTATTGCTGTTTTAAGTCTGATCATTTCAAGTTAAGTCTGATCATGCAAGTTAAGGGTGTATATTTCTATTTAAGTCTGGATATTGTTATTTTAAGTCCGATTATTAAGTCTGATCATTCCAAGTTAAGTCTGATCATTCCAATTAAGTCTGATTATTAAGTCTGATCATTCCAAACTAAGTCTGATTATTGCAAGTTAAGTCTGGATATTGATGTTTAAGTCTGGATATTGATGTTTAAGTCTGGATATTGTTGTTTTAAGTCTGATCATTCCAAGTTAAGTCTGATCATTTCAATTAAGTCTGATCATTCCAAGTTAAGTTTGATTATTGCAAGTTAAGTCTGAATATTGTTGTTTAAGTCTGGATATTGCTGTTTTAAGTGTTATTATTAAGTCTGGTCATTCCAAGTTAAGTCTGGATATTGATGTTTAAGTCTGGATATTGTTGTTTTAAGTCTGATTATTAAGTCTGATCATTCCAAGTTAAGTCTGATCATTCCAATTTAAGTCTGATTTGAAATTCGAGATATGTGAAACGACTATAATGGCCCTCCTTGTCATATCCGAGAATTCGACAAAATTGGACATGTGTCAGCTTGAAATCCGGTTTTTAGTTTTCATATATAATAGTTATTTTATATTGTTTATATTTGAAGCAAAGTAAAAATTACAAACTTTAGAAAAAATAAACCCAAAATGAAAAAAGGATTATAATTTTTTTTTACAAAGTTCACCTACAAACAATTCAAGAAAATATTAATTATTGTTCATATCTAGTTTGAACTATATAAGAGGTAATAGAGATAAAAAAATTAATTACTTTTTATTAAAAATTAAAATTTTCAATTTTTTAAATTTGTTTAATTTTTTAACATATTTTTAAAAAGTTTGGCAATTTTAATTATTTTTTATTTTTATATTAATTTATTAAATAAAGGAGTTAACGCCGTCCAACGGCGTTAGTAAAAACCCTAACAGCGTTAGACGGTGCCCCTTGTTCGGAAACTTATTCGATAGTTCCCCTCTTGTTTGGAAGTTTTTATAGTTCAGCGAGTTTCTATCTAATCTATCCCAGTTTGAAACTTAAATATCCCATTTGCACCGCCCGAAACTCAAATATCTGGAATGCCCCATTTTAGTTAATGTCGGTTCCCCAGGAACCGGCATTCCTCATTTAAATATATTCCCGGTACGAGAGAAACCAGTTATGTTATTACTGGTTTCCCAGCTCTCGGTAAGCTTAAAATTGATTATGTGGCTCGATTTTGGCCTGCGTGGACCAAGTGGAGATGAAGTGGCATAAACGTCAATACCAATTCCAGGGAAATCGGTACCATAATGGTACCGGTTATCAGGAACCGACATCATTGAAATTAAAAATCGAGGGTTTCTTCTTCTCCCCCATTCTCTCTGATCTCTCCCAAATGTCCGACAGCTCCGCTGACCGCCGCCCGTCGCCGACGATTCTGGTTCGCCAGAAATCGGTAAATAGTTGAATTGTATTGTTAGTTGTTAATTTTATGGTTAATTGTTAGTGGTTAATATGGATAAGGGTTTTAGAAGAATAGGGTTTGGTTAATTGTTGATTTTGATTGTTAATTTTGTATTTTAATAGTCGATTTTGATTGTTAATTTCTGATTTTAATAGTCGATTTTAACTGTTAATTATCTATTTTAATAGTCGATTTTGATTGTTAATTGCTGATTTTAATAGTCGATTTTGATTGTTAATTGTTGATTTTAATAGTTGATTTTGATTGTCAATCGTTGAATTTGGTTATTGATGAAATTGGCGATGAAATGGTGTAATTGTTGAAGTCGTGTTTATATTGAATTTTTAATATTATTGAATTGTATATATATGAAATTATGATTTTTGTGATGTAGATATGGACTCTTAAAGACCATCATCTTCACAAAGACCATCGCAAGCTATATTGCATCCGAATATAGATGCGGATGACATAATTCATCTTGGTTCGATTGACCACTCAGTCCTTAGTCAGCAGCGTATTCATCGTACCGAGGGGATTTGGAATCCACAGGTTAATATGTTAATTATCATTCATAATTTAATATGCTACTAATGTTGAATGACATTTTTTTGACAGTTGGATCCAAAAGGGAAGGCTAACATACCCCTTAAGGTTCATAAAGAGGGTGCCTCGAGCCTTGATGCTCGCATACGCCCTTATGTGGTAGCTGCTGGATTTTATCCGTGGACTCAGGTGTGCGATGTGAAGGCTGACCGTCCCTATTGTTAGCCGTGGTTGAGAGGTGGAGGCCAGAAACTCACACCTTTCATTTTAATGACGGAGAGGCGACAATCACGTTACAGGACGTGTCACTACTTACCGGGCTCCATGTAGAAGGACAGCCCGTGACGGGCAAGTCGTAGTTAGATTTTAATGAAGTTTCTGTGAGATTGCTGGGAGTATACCCCGAGTGCTATGATAAATCGTCCGCTATGGAGAAGAAAAGTTGGTTCAAGAATCATTAAGCGCAGATTCATGCTGATGCAGATGAGGAGACGTTGAAGAATACGCTAGGGCGTATCTCCTCAATCTGATAGGATTAATCTTGTTCACTGACAAGGGCGGTAAGACGATCCCTCTCTACGTTCTTCCCTTGCTAGAGGATCTGGATAGGATTAGAAATTATAGTTGGGGAAGTGATGTGCTAGCGTATCTTTACAGTAATATGTGTAGTGCATGTAAGATCGGACACAGTCAGCTTGGCGGGGCCCCATTGATTATTCAGTTTTGATCCTGGTACAGACTATCTCGTATCGGTGTGCCTAGGGTAAGAGTTTCAGTCGTGTTAAGCCGCCGGATGCAGAGTTTGATCCAGCTTTGCGGTGAGCGTGGTCGTACGTGTAAGTGTTTATGTTTAGAATTAATATTTTATAAAATAATGATATTTTACTGATATTTTACTTTTATGTTCAGGAGATGGATTGGGCCCAAAAGTTGGATAGGGGTACCTCACGGTAGTTTGTTGCAGTATCGGGATGCGATACAGAAGATGTTGTAGGGAGATTTCACTTGGAGACCGTATGACGAGACCATGTTTAAGTTGCTGAACCTGACTTATCTAGAGGGTCGGAAACCACTTGGAGAGCTGATGTGCCTCTTATCTGCTTCAATATTATTGAGTCGCATCATCTAGCACGTGTTGTGAGACAGTATTGTTTCAGACAGGATGTCCCGCCGAAAGCGAGTGGAAGTTCAGACCGATGCCACCGAATGGATATGAAGAAGAATAGGGCCGATTGGGCTGTCTTCCACATTACTTACATTACTTTGTGGTATACTCGACATGAGAGATTGCTTGAGGGAGATATGGCGTACCCGGGTGATAAGATCGACAAACCCACTTCACAGTATGTTCAGTGGTATTCTAGGCGCAATCGTCGTTTATATCAGCCGATGATAGATGATGAGGTGGAGGAGGTTGGGGACGACAATACGCAGCAGACATGACATAGTCATACTTATCGTCCAGATTCACATTCGATACCCGAGAATGTAAGTTTCTATTACTTGTTAAATTATTTATGAATAAGAGTCAGTTATCGGTTCACTGACTTAAAATTTGAATGTATTTTACAGATACGTGGTTACGTCATTTGTGCACGACATGCTAGCTTATACTTCCTCACCACCACATATGATTATTCGCGGAGGGGATTTCATGAAATCTTCCACACCGCGTATACGGAAGTGAGGAAGCTTACGGATCCCATTATTGTGGGTGTTGATCCATAGACTATTACACTCGATACAGGTGCTTTGTATACACACTTAATTTATTCTAATGATATATAAGTACTAATTTAATATGTTGATTCAGGCGATGTAGTTGATGATGATAGCGGAGGAGAGGAGGCACATGATACACATGTTGAATAGCAGATGGATGATCGTTACCGACCATCTAGCTCTTCACAGAGAGAACTGCGCATAGGAGGGCGCGAACGAAGGGGGTCACGATATTCATATATACGCAACATGGAGAAGAGGCCTCGCAGAGGGAGAGGTGGTTGTGGATCAGGAGGACAAGAGGAATGATCATGTTTTGTCATGTGATGAACTTGTTTTTGTCCCGTTACTGGATGTTTTTTCATGTTTTTGTCCCGTTACTGGATGTTTTTTCATGTTGTCTCGTGATGGATGTTTTTGTCAATTGTTTCATGTGATGAAATGGTTTCAGAACTTATCTTCTTGGTTTCAACTTATTTTGGAACTGAAAATTTTAATTGAAAAACAACGAGTTGAAATTGAATAAATGATCTTGTGAAAAGATGAACTAGAAACAACATAGATAGTTTAACTTTAACGCCCCGAATTCTGAATTGATGTTTATCCCACATTGAGTGGAAGTAGTGCTCGTGCTAGCTTGATAAGCTAGCCTACTAGCTATCATGTCACAAATCTACCAAGGTCTTTTGTGATAAACTCTAGGTTGTGGGCGATGGCCTAACAATTAGGACACGCTAGAGTTATAACGGTTCGGATCGGGTCCTCCGGTCGGGTCGTTACATTAACTCGAGAGGCGAGTTGGACAAGCACGTTTGCTATGACCAACTTCGTGGCAGTTTTTGCATCGTTGAATTCGCGGGGTTGGAGTTGATGAAGACACTACTTGGCTATTGGATTCCCCTAAATGTCGCTGGTCCATCTCGTTACGCATTCGTCTGGCTGGGGGTCTACCAGCTTTCATACGTTTAAATCTTGGGTTCGGAACATGAACAGGTCCCTCATAAGGTTTCCAATTATCCTAGTGATATAAGGGGTTGAAAAATTAACTCCAAGTCCGGTAGTACGCTTGTAGTGTATATTCGTAGGCGTCCAATTCTGAGTATTCGACTCGGGCGTATTTGCGCGCTGCCATGGCTTGAGAACAAGGGTAGTGAAACAATGTCCATTTCGCACACGAACATGTTCATGTCTCCAGACGAACCGTGTACGTGTTATGCTTTCTTGTGGTCAGGACTTCAAAAACACGGGTTATTGGATTGTACCTCGTCACTATGTGAAATTTTTCCCTAGCTCGGAGTTCTTCCAATCTGTCACGAATTTTAGGCAATTGCTCCTTCGTTGTTGTATGGGCACTCGTAACGCTTCACAAAATAAGTAGATGTCTGCTTAAGCGTGTACGTAACCGATAAAGCAACTGGAAAATCACAACCATTCTTCAGAATTTTGTTGAAACATTCTGAAGCATTTGTAGTCATTGAGCTCCATCGAATTCCACTGTTGTCGAACGCCTGTGTCCATAGTTCTACATCCATATCTATCAACCAATTGCGAGCTAGTGGCTTATCATGCACTAGTATCAAGAGCTCTGCAAATCTCTCCTTAAACTTCAACTACTTCTCATATGCCACAACGCTAAGTTTCTCTTTCAAAACCTCATCTTTTACCTTCGTCAAGAAGTTGCTTTGCAAGTGACGAACGCACACACGATGGTATGCCATAGGCTCCTCCTGCCATTCAGGCTCACGCATGGCTGCCAATAGTCTATTGTGCCTGTCAGAGACGATGCACAACCCCTCCCGTTGGGTGACTCCTTCCCAGATACAAGACATAAACCACTTCAAGCTGGAAGTGTTCTCGCTCTCCACAAGCACAAAGCACATCGACGGTATGTGGTTGTTCGCGTCTAAAGCAATAGCAACCAACAATTTCGCATTGTACTTCTCGTACATGTGCGTGTCGTCAATCGATAATAAGGGACGGCAGTGCTTGAATGCATGGATGCATTCGGCAAAAGCCCAAAAAATATGATTTACCTGCATGGTACCATCATCAAGTGGTGTTATATCCCACTTAACAAATGATTGGGGACTACAATCATGTAAAGCCTGCATCAGATGTGGCAGCCTATTGAATGATTCGTCCCATTTTCCGAACATGTTGACTAGCGCTTTCTGTTGTGCTTGTCATGCCTTCAAATAACTTATTTCATACTCATAATCTCATCGAATTATATTCCGTATCTGTCCGGCGGAGAACCTCATGTCTTCACTCATCACATTCCACATCTCTCTCGCTATGTAACGCGCGTTCAAGTGGATGTTACTATTTATGATGTTGTTGTTATGGCAAATGTGGTCCCCTCGGTACTTGCGGACCGTCCAGTGACTTTTTCGTTGTATGACCACCACTCGAATGCCCCACTGACAAACTTCTTCACCCTTTCGACATTCTAAAATCATTTTTTTAGTGTCAGACTTTCTTACACTATATGGGAATAGGAAATATGTCGGTGGAGTGGTTTGATAGCAGGATGGCGGCGCAGCCCATTCGGAAGATGCAGTTGCACAGGAGCATCGATCTTTCGTTGCCGAAGTACCATAACCATCTCGTCAGTTCCACCGCCGCACCTATCCGATCCTCCTCCTTGAAGACTCCCTCTTATCTTCCTCCATCTCAAGCTCTATACAGGTCTAGGTATTATGATGGAATTATTTCCAGGTATTTATCGATGTCTGCGGGCAAGGAGATTAATGTTGATCTCTCGAATGAGGAGAGTAAGAGGAGACTGTTCAACAGGCTACTATATAGGAGCAAGCAGCGTGGATTTCTAGAGCTGGATTTAGTTTTGGGGAATGTGGGATGATAGTCAATTCAGAGTTTGGGGCATTACATTGTGGAGACTGCCGGAGGAAAACTATCTCAAGATTAATTCAGATGGAGCTTGGACTTCGAAGTCAAGATTAGGTCGAGGCGGCTTGATATGTAGAGGCTCAAATGCTAATGTTATGTTCGTGCGGGCATGTTCGAAATGGGATATGCAGAACGCCATTGAAACAGAATTATGGGCGTTAAAAAAGGGATGCAGAAAGCGAGCAACCTTGGCCTTAAGAAAGTCACTTTCGAAACTGATTGTGCTAAGAGTTATTGAGTTGGATTAATTTAGTAGGAAAAGGTGAATTGAATAGTGTTCAACAACAAGCTATATCCGAGGCAAAGAGATTAGCCCAGTGGAAGGGCGTCCCTGATAGCGCTAAAATATATGCATTTTAGGCGACCTCTATGCTTTTTGTTTCGTTCGTTTTATCACGATTTCACTTGCTATTTGATGCCTTGTGGTTCATTTCAGGCGAATTACAGAGTTTAAGCTGAGAACACAAGTGGGCATTGATTTTGGAGCAAAACCGAGCATTTCGGAGCAAAAACATGGTTTTTCGGGCTTTACGGGACGTAAAGACTTCTCCGGAGTATTTTGGACCGGTGTCCGATTTGGTTGATTCAAAGCTTGTTGGAAAGCTAACTCAAAGGGCTACAACTCTCTAGTTTACGCCGAGACCAAATTCAGCCTTGTGCGTTCGCACAACATCTTTGTGCGATCGCACAAAACGGACCAGTCGCATAAATTCTTATGCGATCGCATAAGTCAGAGCCGCGATCGCACAAAGTCGTAAAGTCTGGGTTTTTAAGGCTGACCTTGCCGGAGTGTTTTGGACTTCCAGGGCGTGTCTGATGTCCGATTTGGCTGATTTTTAGCTTGTTGGAAAGGTAACTCAAAGATCTACAACTCTTCAGTTGATGTCAAGACCCAACAAGAATCCATGCGTTCGCATAGTTCAGTTTATGCGAACGCACGCTTTAGTAAAAATCTGATTTTTACTTTGGGGTATAAATAGAAACTTAGGGTTTCTAAACAAGGGGGGACGATTTTGGGGAGCTTTTTGGGCGATTTTGGGAGGCTTTTGAGCTGGGATTTTGGAAGACAACAACAACACGAAGATTGGATCCTCACTTGTTCTTAGTCCTCCATATTGGTTTTGAATTCCTAAACTCACTTTTCAATATGGGTTTTTGCACTTTTATTGTTGTTCATGTTTGTAAACTCACTATGAGTGACTAGTGACCTTGGTTGGGGATTATGGATCCCCTAGACATGTTTGTGATGATGTAAATACCATTGATGTCAATGTTGAATGAGTTTGCACATGAATCTTCTTCATTTGAACTAAATGTTTAGAGTTGCCCATAAGGTGTTTGTGAAATGTCCCCAATGGGAACTTAGCTTGATCTCATGTTTGATGTTGCTCACGTTGATCACCATGACTTCAATGAAATGAATGAAGAAGCATTAGAGTCTTTGTGTTACATGGCGACACTTTAATTCTAATGAGAATGGCTTGAACTTAACAAGAATGTGTTTATCTAGTCAATAGAGCGCGAGTGTGAGACTAGACATGCATATTCTATAGGGCCAATAGAGCGCGAGTGTGAGGTCCTATGCGAGACGTAACCTCTTCATTCTAAGTTGTAGCGCGAGTTGAACTTAGCTTGAATGTTGCATGGCTAAATTCTATTCATGTGCATGAAAAATTCATCATTGGCATCCAATATCATTGTCACAATAATTGTCTAGGTGGGGAAGTAATCCCTAGTCATCTTTTAATTGATTGTTTACTTGTTTCATTGCTAAAATCTCCCTTTCGGATAGTACATCATTGCTATCGACCTCTTAAGAGGAACAAACCCCCCCTAAACCTTAGACAATCTAGTATACTCTTTAGCATTATTGGTTTAATCACCTATCCTTTGGGTACGACCTCGGATTTCCCGAGTCAATATAAATGTTTTGATTAATCGTGACTAGCAATAGTATTTGAATTCTATTCGAATATTTACGCTAAATTACAACCGATCAAATGGCGCCGTTGCCGGGGATAGATTAATTAACTAGGTGCTAATAGATTGTTTAGTTTGTCTACCTTGTGAATATTTTTCTTTTTCTTATACTTGTATATTCTTCTTTTTCTCTCATATCCCTTACTAACTTACTCTATCTTGTTTTGCGAGGATGGACCTCTACAACCAACAAGTCATGCACAATGGAGATTATTATGAAGATGATCAACCAATTGCCCATTGTGAAGACTATTGGATTTACAACCACAACCAACAAGTCTATTCTAATGAGGGGTACTATCAAGAGGAGGAGCACATAAATTCTCATTGGCAAGAACATGGTTATCCGACAAGTTATTACACTCCAAATTGGGACGATAGCCAATGTTTTGAAGTTGAAGACTCCTACCCCCTATACCCTCAGCCTCCTCAACCTTCAAGTGAGCCCTCCACTATGGAATCCATGATTGCCACATTTCTAGCAAACCAAGAGAAGATGGAAGCTCAATTGAATAGATTGGAGGCTCAAAACCATAAGTTAGAAAGCATATTGGCTCAAGGAGCCATTGAAATTGGGAACTTGGTTGAGAAAGAGAAAATCTCCGAAGAAGAAGAAGTCCTTGTATCTAATGTCTCAAGGGAAGAATGGGATCAAGAAAGGGAGGATGAATTTTGGAGAGCCGACACCGAAGCTCATTACAACCAAAGGGATGGTGAATCTTGTAACGAAGAAGAGATGGAATGCAAAAGTGAAGCATCCTTCATCACTAGCACATCTCAAGATCATTTAGATGAGAACACACAAGAGCTCGACATCCCATTGACGCTCTCCGATGAGGAATTCTTTAAAGATGATGCCTCGTGCATAGAAGAAACATCCTTGGTCAATGAAGAAGAACTCACCCCTCCCACTATAGAAGAGCCGAAATATGAATCCCAAATTCTTCTTGATGAGGATAAGATAGAGGAAGAGCCTATTGAGAGAAAAGGATCTCGGGGGTATGAAGACTTTGTTGAGGTTTTCATGGAGCAAATTCAAGAGCATTCTCGCACGCAAGAAGACACAAGTTTAATGAGCGATATTGAGGAGTGGGCACCCAAGGAAATTATTGAGAAATTAAAGGAGGGTGTGCCCATCAAGCTCGAGACAAATTTTGAAGACTCTTTCTTCATTCCGACGTCTCGAGACAAGTTTTGGAGCTTCTTGCCATACTTTCAAAGATTATTTGAAAAAAGCTCCCATGACCCCTTAATTTTTAAGGGATTTTCATACTTGAAGGGGTCATGCTCCCAAAGGAAAGTCCATTGTAGGCTTGATGGGAGGAAATTCAAATGGGATTTGAAGGTGGTTTGATACGATCAAGTCCAAGGCCCCGCTTGAGGAGGGATCTTAGCAAAAGACTCCTCAAGCGTGCTTCTTATTCCCTACAAGGAGAATCGGCTCCGTCTTAGCCAAGACGTTAAACTAGGCTTGTGAGTGTCTTTCCCATAATTTTCAAGATGTCTATTTTGATTGGATTTTTATTTGTTTCGTGCAAGAATTTGAGGATATGAACTATGCATGTGTGAATGCCTATATTTGATGATTTCTTAACATGTGCTTAGTTAACTAGATGTCTTGATAGGGCATAAGTATGGGGTGTTGAAATTTTGTGCATGAGTGTTGATGTACGATTTGAGATTGGCTTAGAAATTTTTGTCCGTAACTCCATGCGCTCGCATAGATTTTTCGTACGTTCGCACAAAAGCCTTTTCTTCATTTCGTTGAGCTCGCATAATTTCGTGCGCTCGCACAAAAAATTCATACCTCTGTCCAGATTTATGCGCTCGCACAAACCCTTTGTGCGTTCGCATTCCAGGCCAAAATCATCATTCTTCGAGCTCGCACAACTTTCATGCGTTCGCATGAAAAAGTCATGCCACTGCCCGCATCTGTGCGTTCGCACAGAACCTAGCATGCGTTTGCATGCCCTTCTATTGTGGTTTTGTGACAAAATTTTGAGTTGACTTGCTTAACATTGACATGTTTACGATGATGATTTCCCTACCTTGTGTGCCTAACCCTCTCATTCTTTAGTTTCGTGTCTCATAGAGTAAAAAAGGAGATCATTAATCGAATCTTTTGAGCAAGACCAACTCGACAAGCAAAGCAACATCTCTACTCTGGAATGGCTACCTCCAAACGAGAGAAGTTTCTCTTAACCTTCTCTTCGCTTTTCATTCTATTCATTGCTTAGGGACTAAGCAATCGCTAAGTGTGGGGTGGCATAGGTTAGACATGTTTGACTACATGAGATGTTTGTGTTTGCTTGACGTGCTTTCATGTGTGATATCCAATCAACTTATGCTTAATGGAAAACACTTGCACTACCGCACAATTCATCCAAAAAAATTTGAATTATTAATGAAAACAAAAGTCTAGGCAAGGCTCTAGGCAAGGCTACATTTTTCGAAAAACTTCATCTCTAAATTCAACTAGTCGTGCATGATTTCACTTGATTGATCCTCTAAAATAACTAATGGATTGGATTGTTGACCTTCATTCTTGAGAATCAAAGCGTCTACTAGCACTTCTTTATCTTTTATTCTAAGCTTTTTCTCGTTGAGACTTGAGAGTTAATCTTTGAAAGCATAAAATCAAAAAATTTATAATTTTAAAACCCTTGCATGCCTTGATTGCCTTTAGGTGACCTTAGTGACCTTGCTTATCTTGTGGATTTGTCTTGTTGGTTTGTCATGCTCCATTTTTAACACTTAGCCCTTTGTCAAGTTCTAAGTGTGGAGTCAAAAAAGGGCAAAAAATAGGCCCCAACAAAAAAATATGTATATACTTCATTCTTATGGTCAAAAGAGGGCAAAGCCCTGACTAAAAACTCTCTCGATGATCACGAGAAGTTTTGTTTCAAAAATGATACAAATGCCGGGGGTTAGGAAGAAAAGTTCCCCCTCGAAAGCATTTGTAGGCCAAAGGCCATTTGAAAGAAAAAAAGAAAAAGAAAATAAGAAGCACTTAGACTTGACAATCGGCTATTCCACCGTTCTCTAGCATGAAAACCAATAAGACAATTGAAACTTCCTAGCAAGAATTCACTAAGGGAAGAGCCTCGTATTCTTTTATACTTAGGCATGATATGATTTGCAAGGGTATACAAAAACTTTATTGTAGGAACTCCTCTTCTCTTATGACTAAGTGACCTTTGCGTCCTAGGCTTGAGAATGAGTTCAAAGCCCACAAGCCAATGGACTAGCCTCCTTGCTAGCATTTGTGTGTGAGCCAACAAGATTTCTTTGCGACTATTAGATTGGGTTCTTGAAGTCACCAATATAGAAAATGACTAGAATCCTTGATTAAAGATTTATTAGTCTTTGCTTTGATTTGCTTGAATGCCCTAATTCATGAATTTCCACAAGGATTCGAAGAGGTTTCATGTAGTGATTGAAATGCACATATCTAGTTGAATACATTACGAACTTCATGAAAAACACCTTGCCTAGTACTTTGAAAATTGTGAGCTTAAAATGCCTATTTGGATGGTTGTTCTCATTTGGGATTTGTGAGTATTTCCTTTTCTGAAAACTCTCACGAGACTATAACTCGTCCACTAGGGTAGCCTAGGGATTTAAAGGCTTAGTGCATATGCTAAATGCACTCGTGTCACCTACGAAAGTGGTTTATCATAAGTAGTATTTGTTTCTTGGTGTTGTTAATTAGTTTTCATGACCATATGGAGTTTCTTTGAACCGATCTTGAGTGAGTGAAGTGCCTTCTTGTTGTTGATCTCTATGATTAGTTTGCTCGGGACGATCAAACGTTAAGTGTGGGGTGATTTGATAGCGCTAAAATATATGCATTTTAGGCGACCTCTATGCTTTTTGTTTCGTTCGTTTTATCACGATTTCACTTGCTATTTGATGCCTTGTGGTTCATTTCAGGCGAATTACAGAGTTTAAGCTGAGAACACAAGTGGGCATTGATTTTGGAGCAAAACCGAGCATTTCGGAGCAAAAACATGGTTTTTCGGGCTTTACGGGACGTAAAGACTTCTCCGGAGTATTTTGGACCGGTGTCCGATTTGGTTGATTCAAAGCTTGTTGGAAAGCTAACTCAAAGGGCTACAACTCTCTAGTTTACGCCGAGACCAAATTCAGCCTTGTGCGTTCGCACAACATCTTTGTGCGATCGCACAAAACGGACCAGTCACATAAATTCTTATGCGATCGCATAAGTCAGAGCCGCGATCGCACAAAGTCGTAAAGTCTGGGTTTTTAAGGCTGACCTTGCCTGAGTGTTTTGGACTTCCAGGGCGTGTCTGATGTCCGATTTGGCTGATTTTTAGCTTGTTGGAAAGGTAACTCAAAGATCTACAACTCTTCAGTTGATGTCAAGACCCAACAAGAATCCATGCGTTCGCATAGTTCAGTTTATGCGAACGCACGCTTTAGTAAAAATCTGATTTTTACTTTGGGGTATAAATAGAAACTTAGGGTTTCTAAACAAGGGGGGACGATTTTGGGGAGCTTTTTGGGCGATTTTGGGAGGCTTTTGAGCTGGGATTTTGGAAGACAACAACAACACGAAGATTGGATCCTCACTTGTTCTTAGTCCTCCATATTGGTTTTGAATTCCTAAACTCACTTTTCAATATGGGTTTTTGCACTTTTATTGTTGTTCATGTTTGTAAACTCACTATGAGTGACTAGTGACCTTGGTTGGGGATTATGGATCCCCTAGACATGTTTGTGATGATGTAAATACCATTGATGTCAATGTTGAATGAGTTTGCACATGAATCTTCTTCATTTGAACTAAATGTTTAGAGTTGCCCATAAGGTGTTTGTGAAATGTCCCCAATGGGAACTTAGCTTGATCTCATGTTTGATGTAGCTCACGTTGATCACCATGACTTCAATGAAATGAATGAAGAAGCATTAGAGTCTTTGTGTTACATGGCGACACTTTAATTCTAATGAGAATGGCTTGAACTTAACAAGAATGTGTTTATCTAGTCAATAGAGCGCGAGTGTGAGACTAGACATGCATATTCTATAGGGCCAATAGAGCGCGAGTGTGAGGTCCTATGCGAGACGTAACCTCTTCATTCTAAGTTGTAGCGCGAGTTGAACTTAGCTTGAATGTTGCATGGCTAAATTCTATTCATGTGCATGAAAAATTCATCATTGGCATCCAATATCATTGTCACAATAATTGTCTAGGTGGGGAAGTAATCCCTAGTCATCTTTTAATTGATTGTTTACTTGTTTCATTGCTAAAATCTCCCTTTCGGATAGTACATCATTGCTATCGACCTCTTAAGAGGAACAAACCCCCCCTAAACCTTAGACAATCTAGTATACTCTTTAGCATTATTGGTTTAATCACCTATCCTTTGGGTACGACCTCGGATTTCCCGAGTCAATATAAATGTTTTGATTAATCGTGACTAGCAATAGTATTTGAATTCTATTCGAATATTTACGCTAAATTACAACCGATCAGTCCCCCTGCGCCTGAAGTGGCCAGGATTCAAGTCCTCACCAGCTCAAAATGAACAGATACTAACTTTAACTCACTAACCCCATCAAAAAAAAAAAAAACAAACTATATCCTGCTTCATATTATTTGAAGATAATGACGGATGTAGTAGCTAAAAAGACGAACGACTTATCATGAAACTGGGACTGTCGCAATACTATCAAAAAAAAAAAAAAATCTGTGACTGTACTTGATGTATTATATCAACAACAACAACAAAAAAACAGCCCAATGTTCTCTATACCGTGTTGGATGTCCATACAGTTCAACAAAAAAAAAAATATACCCGACCCGATAACCCGAATCAAAGTCTGCAGTTTGTAACACAAATTCTCTACAAGCAGAGACTCGGAATCGTGCCCAAATTCATCCGGATCTAACCTCTCTCTTTCTCCGCTACTTCATCGCAGCTCTCCCATCACTCGATCACAGGTCGATTTGGGATATTTATACATATATAAATTATCCGGTGAATTCCGACTCTTCATTGGGATTTTTTTCAAATTTAATTTTCGGTTACGGGAAGCAGCGGACGGCTCAGACAAGGCTCGTTCGCAATCTGTGATCAATCAGTGAGATCTCTGATCAGGTAATTCACGATTTAAGATTGCCTTGATGCTCAACTGTGGTGGCAGATTGCTATATTGTTAAGTCTAGGTCTGGATCTTAGGGTATGACTTGTGTAGTTGAGATGTGTTGTGATGAATTCAGATTAGGGTGTCTGCAAGTCGCGATTTTATTTGATGTGTGATCCTTGGTTTCGAGGTTAGGTGGGAACAAGGTTTTGTATATGTGTTAAATAAGGTTAAGAATGTGTTTATATTTGTTCATTGTGTTGCTGAAACGTGGTTTTATAAGTAAGTTTGGTACATCAAGTAGGATAAGCAATTCAAATTGGGATTTGTTAGAACTATAGTTGAGATACCTACTACCTAGTTGGCCCAAGGTGTTCAAAGCAAGGGCAAAATACCAGACAATGTTCACAGTTATGCAATTTTTATTTATTTATGTGCTATTTAGTGTGCTGAAGGTACTCAGCCTTCTGTTTTGGTTATGCAACAATGTAGTGTCATTTATAACGTGTACACATTTTACATAAATTAGCTGTTACAGGTTAGAGGCCTGGGAGCTAAAATACCATGGGAACTGAATTTCCTGGCCGTCCCGGATTTCCTGCTAGACCTGCAGCATCGCCATTTGCAACACCTCCTCAGACAACACCATTTGTATCTTCTGGGCCAGTGGCTCGATCAGAAGCTTCTGCTTTTAGACCGGCTACAACACCAATAAGCAGCACACCTTTTTCCTCGCAGCCTCCTGTAACTGTTTCACAAAATGCTGGATTTGGAGTTTTTCCACCTAGAACTAATGCACCATCACCATATGCTCCACCTACTGGAGGCCCATTCCAACGATTTCCCTCACCGCATGTTGCCTCTACAGCTCAAACACCCCCATTGCGACCTACCAATTTAGGGCAACAACCTTTTACTCCACCACGACCACTTGCTGGTCAAGGTCCACCTCCACCTTATTCGGTACTATCACAGCCACCTACAGTACCCATGGGATCACCACCTCAGTCTGTAAGTTATCCCTCATCAGGTGGAAATATCCCTCCGGTTATGTTGGGACTGCCCTCACAGCCTTCTATGTCTGGATACCCAGCTCTATCTAACGCAGGACAATCTCCTTTTCAGTCTCAACCAGGAAATTATGTGCAACTTCAATCGAGACCATCTTTCCCAGTTAATAAGGGTGGCTATGCTACAACACCTCTTTCAGCACCGTATGGCATGCAATCTAAAGAACACTTGCAGAATCCAATATCTGGACCTCCTACCGGTAATATCCAAGGCTTGGTAGAAGACTTCAATTTCCTATCGCTTGGCTCCGTTCCAGGTTCAATGGATCCAGGACTTGATCCAAAGGCCTTTCCAAGGCCGTTAGAGGGAGATGTGGAGCCAAATTCTTTTGCTGAGTCATATCCAATGAACTGTGATTCGAGATTCATGCGGCTTACAACTAGTGCAATCCCTAGTTCGCAGTCACTGGCTGCTAGATGGCATTTGCCTCTTGGAGCAATTGTTTGTCCCCTCGCAGAAGCTCCCGAAGGGGTAAGAGATCAACTTTTTTTTATGAAATGCAAGTGGAGGATCCAAAATATATGGGTTTTTTTTTTTACTTTGTATCAGGCATTGAACTTGATAGTTACTAGTTTTTGTTGTACATGCGTATTGTATTGCTTTGCGGAAAAATGTGTTAGCTTATACTACTGTTGCAGGAAGAAGTGCCTGTTGTAAATTTTTCGCCTGGGGGGATCATACGTTGTAGAAGATGCCGCGCCTACGTTAATCCATATGTCACATTTACGGACGCTGGAAGAAAGTGGCGTTGTAACATCTGTGCATTGCTTAATGATGGTAAATACAAACAATCATATCCATTTTGTGGATAAATTACTTCCATATTTGGTTTTAACCAAATATCTCTGATTTCTGAAGAAACAGATTAGGCAATTGGAATAATAGAATTAACTTTTATAGTCTAATGCATCCAGGATTATTAGGCCTGTTTTATATAGAAGTTATCACTCTTCTTTTATTTGAATCGAATCCACTCAGTGTTGTTTGTCTTTACTTTTTTATTCAGTCCCTGGTGAGTATTTTGCTCATTTGGATCCTAGTGGACGAAGAGTTGACCTGGATGAGCGTCCTGAGCTCACTAAGGGAAGTGTGGAACTTGTTGCTCCCACTGAGTATATGGTTCGCCCACCTATGCCACCATTGTATTTCTTCCTCATCGACGTATCTGTAACAGCTGTTAGAAGTGGTATGATTGAGGTTAGTAGATCTGTTATTGGTTTCGTTTTTGTTGTATCATCTCGAGAGGTATTTGAACATGGTATGTTACTATGTTACTGTGATTTTCTATTTGATATTTATCATTAATGGACTCCATTCCGCTGTATTGTTCCCTTTTGTGTTCTCTAGCCTCTTACAACAAAAAGACACACTCATACTTTTCTAGTTTTCTTGTTGTGGAGTGCCTGATAAAATTACTTTAGGATATCTTTAGTTCCTTCTTTATTTCCCCATTGTATGATTACATATACGAACCTTTAGTCAATGCCAGTGACTCTAGTCTAATTGCTAATTGTTCCCTTTTTTGGATGGTCTACTTTTAGTGCTAGGATGGGATACTAAGAACTGAGTTTTACTTGTATATTCCAATGCCCATCTGTATTGATTTGTATTTACTATCTCCTAATTTTGCAGACAGTGGCTCAGACTATAAGATCGTGTTTGGACAAGCTACCTGGTTCTCCCAGAACTCAGATTGGCTTTATAACGTATGACAGCACAGTACATTTTTATAACATGAAGGCGAGTACTTCATAGCTATGCTAACCAAATATTTGCATATTCAATTTTTGGACTCCATTTAACGTTTTCATTTTTCTTGTTGATCCCAGTCATCTTTGACTCAACCTCAGATGATGGTAGTCTCAGATCTCGATGATATATTTGTTCCATTGCCAGACGATCTTCTTGTTAACCTGTCAGAATCAAAAATGGTCGTTGAGGCATTTTTAGATAGCTTGCCTTCAATGTTTCAAGACAACATGAATGTGGAATCTGCTTTTGGTTCTGCTCTAAGAGCAGCTTTCATGATTATGGTTAGTAAACAGCACTTCTCTGTGATGGTTTATGCTGGATTATAAATTATGTTTATTATGTGATTGTTATGCTGCAGATGTATCATTTAAACATTTTCCATAACTTAAAAAAATTTGTATTTAAGTTCATGATGTGTACTTTTATAATTTAACTAGACTCCTCTTGCAGAATCAGTTGGGTGGTAAATTGCTAATATTCCAGAACACATTGCCATCTCTCGGTGTTGGGCGGTTGAAATTACGTGGGGATGACCTTCGTGTTTATGGAACAGATAAAGAACATGCTCTGAGAATAGCAGAAGATCCCTTCTACAAACAAATGGCCGCAGATTTTACAAAATTCCAGATAGCGGTGGATATATTTGCATTTAGTGATAAGTACACTGATATTGCTTCACTTGGTATGCTCACGACATCTGCTTGCTCAAAACTTAATGGTTTAAATTGTTATATCTTTACTTGTTGCTTCTCATTGAAAGACATTATGTTCTGTGGAGAGGAGCATATCAATTATCATTTCCTTCTGTGCTGCCAAAAGCACTTTTTCTTTTACGAAGACACTTTTTCATTCATAATTTTGTTAACTGGACCAGGGACTTTGGCGAAGTATACTGGAGGTCAGGTATATTATTATCCTAGTTTTCAGTCATCAGTTCATGGAGAAAAGTTGAGACACGAGTTGTCCAGGGATCTCACTAGAGAGACTGCCTGGGAAGCTGTTATGCGAGTACGGTGCGGGAAAGGTTGGTTTTTTCTTCAACATATTGTTTACTGTGTATTCTAACTTGTATACGACCTTTCGACTCTGTGCACTTTTTGTAGCTCATTTGATATAAGGTAAACACATTTCTGATTTCAGGTGTGAGGTTTACATCATATCATGGGAACTTCATGCTAAGGTCGACAGATCTTTTAGCACTTCCAGCTGTAGACTGTGATAAGGCATATGCAATGCAATTATCCTTGGAAGAGACATTACTCACTACTCAAACTGTTTACTTCCAAGTTGCCTTGCTGTATCCTTTCAGAACGATAACTGAATTTCCCTTTCCTTTTTCCGTTATGATTTCCTCTGCTACTCCTTGTCAGCTTGTCTCACCATTAAAAAGTCATTGAAATTCATGGGCTGCATTCTTCTGTCATGCTAGACGTCTTTCCTCTGATTTTTCTTCATGATTTTTTATTTTCTGTTGCAAAACTCATGATTTTCTTGACAAAAAAAGATACACCTCATCGTCGGGGGAGAGGCGTATCAGAGTCCATACAGCAGCAGTTCCTGTTGTAATAGATCTTGGAGAGATGTATCGTCAAGCCGATACCGGCGCTATTGTTTCTCTGTTTGCCAGACTTGGTATGTTTGTTGCTGATGCACTTTTTATCTTTCACTGCAAAGAAACTCAGACGAGCCCAATTTTTTTAATGGAACTTTATAACTTTATGTACAGCCATTGAGAAGACTTTGTCCCATAAATTGGAGGATGCACGAACAGCGTTGCAAACAAGGCTGATCAAAGCGCTAAAAGAATACAGAAATATTTTTGCTGTGCAGCATCGTTTGGGAGGCAGGATGATATATCCCGAGTCATTGAAGTACCTGCCACTATATTGTCTTGCACTAAGTAAGTCAACACCTCTGCGTGGAGGCTATGCTGATTCACAGCTTGACGAGCGTTGTGCAGCCGGATCAACCATGATGACATTACCTGTTAAAAGATTGCTGAAGCTCTTGTATCCTAGTCTGATTAGGATTGATGAGTATCTTGTCAAGGTACTGACGATTTTGAGATTAGTTTCCACTTGATTTTCTGTTCTGATGGCAAGAGTCCGTAAATATTTTATATTGTAGGGATCTCAAGATAAAGACCTGAAATCGAGCTTGAGAAATCTGCCGTTGACAATGAATAGCCTTGACTCAAGAGGGTTGTATGTTTACGACGATGGCTTCCGTTTTGTTATATGGTTTGGAAGGACACTCTCACCAGATGTTGCCAAAAATTTATTAGGGCCTGAATTTGCTGCTGACTTATCAAGGGTAGGATTTCACATGGTCCTTCGCCTAAATAAATGTTATGAGTACTGCAAAGTTCATTGGTGATGTGAATGAACAATCTGTTGGTTGCTTCTGATTTTCTGAAGAGGGAAACGGTTGTTTCCGAGAGACCTAGTTGATAGTAAAATTTAGTCCAACTTTGAACACAAACAACTCTGACATAGGGCTAATTTTGCATGGCCTGTGCAATACTGATTTTCCTTTTCCCTTCCTACTCCCTATGTCTTAAGTGGCGCAATAACGCTACTGATATTATTATTTTATGTTCAGGTGGCTCTAGTGGAGCATGATAATGAAATGTCAAGAAAACTGATCAGGTTACTCAAGACATGGAGAGAGAATGAGCCATCATATTATCAGTTGTGCCATCTCGTAAGACAAGGTGAACAGCCTAGAGAAGGTTACTTTCTACTTGCGAATCTCTTGGAAGACCAGGTCGGGGGTACCAATGGCTATGTTGATTGGATCCTTCAACTACATCGACAAGTGCAGCAAAATCCATGATAAGGTAACTTGATATGCATGATACACAGCCTTCCCATATGCTTGAGGCAACAAACAAGTTACTGCAAATCAGTGTTAGTGTGATCTGGAGAGTCAATAATTTAGCGGAACTACATAAACAAATACATGAATGGTGTCTAATATTTAACGAGACACTGAACTCTGTAGGGCCATAGAACAAGTGCACTCTTCTGGTTGTTATAAGCAGTTTCACATGCCATTAAATTTACATCAAAGTTTCTGTTTGACAGTGTCATGTGTTTTCTGCTTTTTTTGCATTCACTTCAGGTTGTCCTTTATCTTTTCTTATTTTCAGGGCGCTCATACGGTCTTTTTTCTTACTCTTTACCAGTAGCAAGAGCCAAATATTAGTCTGCGCATCACAAATGTCAAGATCACCGAACAAAGTTCTCTGGGCAGCAAACATGAACAGACAGCCGCGATGTTGTATCCCACAATAGAGAATAAATAAACCATAGCTTTCTGCCATCGTTCCCAAAACCAGATACCAAATTTTGTGTGATATGTTTGGTTAGCAAATTGGCTAATGTTAATTTACCCAATATAGTCTTGTAAGTTAATGGTTACTGACTCATTCTTTCCTTGGACTGGCAGTCTCTGTTCTTGCCTCTACCATTTCATTCTGGTTTGATATTTGCCTCCATTTCTTCTTTACAAGCCTTTAGATTACATTAATATACTTTAGTTCTTGTAATGTGTTCACTCTGTCCAACTGAACAACTCCGTGATAATTCACTTGACCTTTTGTCTTGGACTGTGTATCTTTAAATTTTAATGCAGTTCAAATTCTTCTTTTTGAGATCATTCATAATCAGAAATTATAATTTTGGTTTCAAAAATTGGTTAGTCTCCGTCAGTTTCCAATACTCAATTCCTATACAAGGGCATAGGGTTCGTTATGTAGAGTTTAAATTTCATATTTTTAAGGTTTTTTTTTTTGCCCACTCACGATTCGAACACACGATCGCTTGGACATCGGAGGTTTTATGACATGAACATACGCCTTTATGGGCTTTAAATAAAGTACAGTACAGTTAAATAAAGTCTAGTAAAGTTAAATAAATTAAGTTGGAAACGGATCAAATACAAACCATAGTTATAAATAAAAATTAAAAACTCAATAAAATATTGACACGTGTATATTTCGACCAATCAGAATTCATCGCGTTCGGGGCGCTTTTTGTAAATAAAAAAATTAACGCGTACTTATTTTAAAATACATAAAATATACGAGGGGTATAATCGTCCTAAAATTTATTTTAAGTATGATCATTACTGGTTTAAGTCAGATCATTTTGGTTGGTTGACGCGCGCCCAGCCTTAACACTGTCGCTCTCAGCCTTTACATTAACTTGTTTTTTAAGTCTGATCATTGTTTTTTAAGTCTGATCATTACTGGTTTAAGTCTGATCATTGTTTTTTAAGTCTGATCATTGTTGTTTTAAGTCTGATCATTATTGTTTTAAGTCTGATCATTGCTGGTTTAAGTCTGATCAGTGTTTTTAAGTCTGATCATTAATGGTTTAAGTCTGATCATTGTCTGTTTAAGTCTGATCATTGTTGTTTAAGTCTGATCATTGTTGTTTTAAGTCTGATCATTGTTGTTTTAAGTCTGATCATTGTTTTTTTAAGTTTGAACAATGTTTTTTAAGTCTGATCATTACTGGTTTAAGTCTGATCATTGTTTTTTAAGTTTGATCATTACTGGTTTAAGTCTGATCATTGTTTTTTAAGTCTGATCATTACTGGTTTAAGTCTGATCATTGTTTTTAAGTCTGATCATTGTTTTTTAAGTCTGATCATTGTTGTTTTAAGTCTGATCATTACTAGTTTAAGTCTGATCATTGTTTTTTAAGTTTGATCATTGTTTTTTAAGTTTGATCATTGTCTGTTTAAGTTTGATCATTGTTGTTTAAGTCTGATCATTGTCTGTTTAAGTCTGATCATTGTTGTTTAAGTTTGATCATAATAGTTTTAAGTCTGATCATTGCTGGTTTAAGTCTGATCATTACTGGTTTAAGTCTGATCATTACTGGTTTAAGTCTAATCATTGTTACTAAGTCTGGTCATTGTTGTTTATGTCTGATCATTACTTTTTAAGTTTGGATCATTGCTGTTTTTAAGTCTGGTTATTCCAAGTTTAAGTCTGATCATTAACAACTCGAGGACTAAATTGAAAATAAAATTATTAGGATATGTGAAATGACTATAATACCCCTCCCGTGTTTTGTTCGGGATTTCGACTAAATAGGACATTTGTCAGCTTGAAATTGAGTTTTTAGTTTTTATATATAAAGTAGGTTTGTACCTGAACCGCACTCAATTAAGTTAAATCAAAAAAATTCATTTTTCAATTTTGTAAACTTGATCAAAACTTAAATTCAACACCTATATTCAAAAACTTTACTTTTTAAAATTAAATTAAGTTAAATTAAGTTTTTAGTACTCTTAAATTAAAGAGTGCGGTTCATGTCAAAACCACTATTATATATGAAAACTAAAAACAACAATAATCAGACTTAACTGAGATGTGTCCAATTTCGTTGAAATCTCGGATATAACACGGAGGGGCATTATAGTTATTTCACATATCCCGAATTTCAAATCAGACTTAAATTGGAATGATCAGACTTAACTTGGAATGATCAGACTTAATAATCATACTTAAAACAGCAATATTCAGACTTAAACAGCAATATCACGACTTAACTTGGAATGATCAAACTTAAAAAAGCAATATACATACTTAAACAGCAATATCCAGACTTAACTTGTAATGATCGGACTTAACTTTGAATGATCAGACTTAATAATCAGACTTAAAACAACAATATCCAGACTTAAACAGCAATATCCACACTTAACTTGCAATGATCAGACTTAACTTCCAATGATCAGACTTAATAATCAGACTTAAAACATCAATATCCAACTTAAACGGCAATGATCAAACTTAACTTGCAATGATCAGACTTAAATTGGAATGATCAGACATAATAATCAAACTTAATTGGAATGATCAGACTTAAAACAGCAATATCCAGACTTAAACAGCAATGATCAGATTTAACTTGCAATGATCAAACTTAACTTACAATGATCAAACTTAACTTGGAATGATCAGACATAATAATCAGACTTAATTGGAATGATCAAACTTAACTTGGAATGGTGAGACATAATAATCAGACTTAAAACATCAATATCCAGACTTAAACAACAATGATCAGACTTAACTTGGAATGATCAAACATAATAATCAGACTTAACTTGGAATGATCAGACTTAACTTGGGATGATAAAACTTAATAATCGGACTTCAAACAGCAATATCCAGAGTTAAACAGCAATATCCAGACTAAAAACAGCAATATCTCATACTTAAGACAACAATATCCAGACTTAAAACAGCAATATGCAGACTTAAACAATAATATCCAGACTTAAACAGTAATATCCAGACTTAAAACAACAATATCCAACTTAAACAGCAATATATATCCAGACTTAAAACAACAATATCCAGACTTAAGTTAAGTCTGGATATTACCGTGTCAATTTTTTAGGACGATTATACCCTCGCATCTGTTATGTATTTTTAAATAAGTTCATTTTAATTTTTTTATTTACAAAAAGCGCCCCGAATTATGATTGGTCGAAATATACACGTGACAATATTTTATTGGGTTTTAGTTTTTATTTATAACTCTGGTTTTTATTTGATCTGTTTCCTAAATTAAATTCAATAAAGTTAAATTAAGTTAAGTAAAATTAAATAGAGTGCGGTTCGGGTACAAACCGGCTTTATATATAAAAACTACAAACCGAATTTTAAGCTGACATGTGTCCCATTTAGTGGAAATCCCGAACAAACATACGGAGGGGTATTATAGTCATTCCACACTAAGGGTATAAAAACTAGTAATGTTATTTTCAATTTAGTCCTCGAGTTGTTAACGATCGGACTTAAAGAGAGAATGATCAGACTTAAAACTGGTAACTAAAAGACTACAAATTTAGAATGATCGGACTTAAAGAGAGAATGGTCAGACTTAAAACTGGTAACTAAAAGACTACAAATTGAGAATGATCAGACTTAAAGAGAGAATGATCATACTTAAAAATTGGTAATAATCAGACTTAAAATTAAGAATGATCAGACTTAAAGAGAGAATGATCAGACTTAAAAATTGTTAATGATCAGACTTAAAATTGAGAATGATCAGACTTAAATAGAGAATGATCAGACTTAAAACTAGTAACTAAAAGACTACAAATTGAGAATGATCAGACTTAAAGAGAGAATGACCAGACTTAAAAATTGGTAATAATCAGACTTAAAATTAAGAATGATCTGACTTAAAAATTGTTAATGATCAGACTTAAAATTGAGATTGATCAGACTTAAAGAGAGAATGATTAGACTTAAAATTGATAAATAAAAGACTACAAATTGAGAATGATCGGACTTAAAGAGAGAATGATCAGACTTAAAAATTGGTAATAATCAAACTTAAAATTAAGAATGATCAGACTTAACAATTGTTAATGATCAGACTTAAAATTGAGATTGATCAGACTTAAGGAGAGAATGGTCAGACTTAAAACTGGTAACTAAAAGACTACAAATTGATAATGATCAGACTTAAAAATTGGTAATAATCAGACTTAAAATTAAGAATGATCAGACTTAAAGAGAGAACGATCAGACTTAAAAATTGTTAATGATCATACTTAAAATTGAGATTGATCAGACTTAAAGAGGGAATGATCAGACTTAAAATTGATAACTAAAATACTACAAATTGAGAATGATCAGACTTAAAGAGAGAATGATCAGACTTAAAAAATACATGGTAATGATCGGACTTACATTGGGAATGATCGGACTTAAAATGATAATGATCACACTTAAATTGGTAATAATCATACTAAACTTGGAATGATCGGACTCAAATTGGTAATGATCGGACTTAAATTGGGAATGATCGGACTTAAATTGGTAATAATCATACTAAACTTGGAATGATCGGACTTAACAGGATAATGATCGGACTTAAATTGGGAATGATCGGACTTAAATTGGGAATCATCGGACTTAACTTGGTAATGATCGGACTTAAATTGGGAATGATCGGACTTACATTGGGAATGATCGGACTTAAATTGGTAATGATCGGACTTAAATTGGTAATAATCATACTAAACTTGGAATGATCGGACTTAACATGATAATGATCGGACTTAAATTGGGAATGATCGGACTTAACGTTAATGTTAAGGCTGGACGCGCGGCACCAAAATGATCAGACTTAAAATAGTACTGTAGCGAAAGTCAAATTTTACTGTAGCAAAAGCCGAATTTTACTGTAGCAAACGTCAATTTTATTCAAAATGATCAGACTTAACGCATGTTGATCAGACTTAAAAAAGCACTGTAGCCAATTTTAGGACGATTATACCCCTCATATCTTTTATGTATTTTTAAATAAGTCCGCGTGTGTTTTTTTTATTTACAAAAAGAACCCCGAACGGGATGAATTTTGATTGGTCAATTTTTACACGTGTCAATTTTTTTTATGAGTTTGTAGTTTTTATTTATAATTTTGGTTTGCATTTGATCCAAATCCAATCAAATAAAGTAAATAAATTTCAGTTTAATTTTTTTTCAGCTCAATCAAACCGCACTTAATTTCCAATACCCATTCCCTATACAAGGACATGTAGTTTTTGCCTTTTGGAGACTTGCCTGAAGAAAACACCAACATCTCGGAGCCAGTGATTGATCAACTATACGCAACTTAAGCTACTTACATTCCATGGGCCTGCAAGAGAGTTTCAGACAGCTGCAAAGAGCAAAGGAGATGAGGGAGGAGAGGGAACTGTTTAGTGAGGCTCTGTATCCTCCTACTTATGAGCAATTTTAATTGTTATTTTTGACATGCCAGGAAAATCTGCAACTGATCACATAAACATATTTCTGATTTCCTTGGAATGTCACTCTAGCAATGTCTTAAGCGGCTAATATTTTAAAACTCACGGTAGAATAAAAAGAATAAGCCAAAGCTATGTCACACAATAATCATCAAAAGAATAAGACCTATTAAATACCCTACAAAACCAATTCACTTAAATGGAGTCTTTCTGAGGTAGGGTTGCACCTTACCAACATTTTCCAAAATACAAAATCACAAAAAACGGTTGCAATGGATTTCTCCTCCAAACATCCAGACATGGCCAGATCACAAAGATAATAACAAACTATACAACATAAGTGCCAGAAAAAAAAAAAAGGAGATTGATGAAAAATCTATACAACTCAAAACTGAACAATAAATAATTGAATTTGTACCAGGAAGGCTTACCGAATGAAGCTCTGAGAGACATGTTGAAGCAGATATTTATGAATACTGGAATAAGCGATAGTAATAGATTTTTCATTTCAGTCAAAGGAATTTTTTTTAATCAACGAGATGAATAAGAATTCAAAGGCAACACATTAGAAATCAAAGTTCAACTATTAACTGTAAGACAAACAAAGCCTAGTGCGCATAATGATGCCTCCAAATACAGAGGGAAGTATGTTTTGATGAAATTTGAGAGGGCTTCCTGAAAGCTTTAGTTATGGAGACCGCCGGTCTGTTTATGAGGTTTGAAAATCATGAAGAGATCGTCCTTCCTTCTGACGGTGACACCAAACGACTCGCTCATGTCCAAATCCTCTCCTTTAACTCCACCAGGAAGTTCCCAGTCAAAATGATAGAGAAGCTGTGCTAGTGGAAGCAACATGTTTGGCATGGCATAGTCAATGCCGGGACATATTCTTCTGCCTGCGCCAAATGGAAGGTACTCAAAGTTTGTGCCAATGTAGTCCAGTGTACTATCTGCGAACCTCTCTGGAAGAAACTTCAATGGTTCTTTCCAGTACTTGGGGTTTCTAGCAATTGCCCATACATTGATCATTGCCCTGGTTCCGGCAGGTATATCATATCCCTTAATGACACATGGGTTCAGATTCTCTCTTTGTAGTAAAAGAGGGAGTGATGGGTGCAGCCTCAGCGTCTCCTTGATGATCAATTTCAAGTACTTTAGCTGTTCAAGACGCTCTTCATCGACATCTTCTTTTCCCTTGTACACTTCTCTAACCTCTGCTTGTGCTTTCTGCATAATTCTTGGGTTCTTCATAATCTCTGAGACAGCCCATTCAACTGTTGTTGATGATGTTTCGCTCCCTGCAGTGAACACATCCTGTACCAAAAAGCTTCAGTTAGCACTTGGCATTTATTCAAGATTCACGTGTCCACATAAAAACCATTTTCACCAACTAAACAAACATATGCACTGCAAATTTGTGACCGAGTACCAAAAACACTTACCGCAATGACTGATTTGATATTATCCCTAGTTAAGGGAATTTCAAGGTCGCCCGTCTCTTGAATCCGCAACAGAATGTCGAGTAAGCCTTCTTTTGCATTTGGATCAACATTTGATCTGGATGCCTTGTTCTTTAGATGACTTATGATGATGTTTTCAAGGATCTTATCAGCTTCCCTGTGCAGCTTCTCGAGTTTATACTTGAATCCAGTGATCACTGGCAGAAGTTTTGATGAAGGGTACATATTGCAAACGGCAAGACCGACTGCTTTTGAACTCTCCATCACTATGGCAATGTACTCTTCTTGGTATTTGCTTTTTTTTCCAAATGCTGCTCTGGAAGTTATACCGTAAGTCAAGGAAAATATTTTTGCACTCATGTTAATAGGCGTTCCAGCTTTGGAGTAGATCTCTCTTACGAGGTCGCCAACCTCTTCTTCTCTTATGGACCGATAAGTTTGCACACGCTTTGCACTCAACACTTCAGTGACGCATAGTTTCCTAAGTTGCCTCCAGTAGGTACCGTAGGGAGCAAAGGCAATATCTGTCCAACCATAAGTCAAAATTTTACCAGAAAGCTGCAACGGTCTCCTAGCGAAGTTGATGTCATGTGTTGTAGTCACTTCTTTGGCAATCTCCGGCGAAGAGACAATGATAGCAGGGACTTCACCGATCTGCAAATGCATGATTGGTCCATATATTTCACCCAACTCCGTAAGCTTGTGATGTGTCACTGTGCCTACAAGTTGATGCAAGTTTCCCACCAAAGGCAACTTTGGCGGTCCGGGCGGAAGATTCAGAGGGATTTTTTTAGCTCCACGTTTCTTTCCCTTGCTGAGAACAAAGAACACAAAGACGATAAATGCACAGAAACCCACAGCTGAAGAAACTGAAAGATCCATGAGGATGAAAGTGTTCAATTGTCTAGGGGCAAAGCAAATTAGTTCGCTGAGCAGTTATTTTATATAGCTTGGGTAGTTATCATTTCCCATTCTCTATATGCATTAAAGTGGAAGTTGCTGGTCTCCAAGTTTTTGGTCCTTTGTCTGCCCATTTTTTAATAGATGGGCCTTCCTTTAAATAAATAAAAAATTCGAATTCACTACCAAAATTCAGCATGTAAATTTTATTTTAGTTTGGTTTACCATCACTTCCAAGCACATAAATGCCTATAATCAAACTGAGTTAATTAGTATCTTAAGAAGTACTTATAAGTTTACAACTACCACCCATACTGAAGTTTTTTATTCGTATCATTGTCAAGTATAATTAAATGCTCTACATTGACTAAATAAAAGTGCAGTTGTAAAAAGAAGGCTAATTAAGTGAGAAGCTTTCTGACTTAGCAGTATGCTAAGATGTCTTTAGAGGGAACTCAATTTCCCAAAGACCATGTGTTACTGGTATATAGTATTAGACTGCAAAATTAGAATATCTTAGTAGCTGTCACTCTTCAGCTGGTTGGCAAACTAGTAGTTGTCTCCATAAATGTTCCATTATGGCAAGCACAGTATACAGGTGAGAAGTTAATTGCAGTGATCCAACTAGGGAGGCCAAAGACTCAAATGTTACACTGACAAAAACATGTGAAAACTGAAAGATACAGCTTTGATATGGCAAAAACATATCTACCAGGAAACCATTTAATCTACCTAGCAACTTATCACGGGCTCTTTAAATGCCAACGTCAGAGCCCACCCAAAGACAGCAAGAAAATACACAAGTCAAGGGCTAGAATACATAGCAACAACCATTCTAACAGCTCCGATACTCAACAACTAACTCGTTGTGGAAACCAAGTACATAAGTTAAGATTTGACAATTAACAGTAACGGTACTTAACATCTTGCTATCAATAGCTTGATAGAGATGCTAAATAAGCGCTTCATATTCAAAATATGCTCCGCACATGCAGCCAAGAACAAACCCTAAATCTCTAATCTAATTAGAAAAATCCCTAAAATAAATCAACTCAAATTCTTCAACCGATCAATGTAATAGAAACGGAAAAACCCGTAACCAAACGTTCCCTTGATCTGCCTAACCTCGACCTGGATCGGCTCGGGCCGGAGCCGGCCGGCTTGCAGACGATACCGGAACTGGAATTTCACCAGCCGCTGTGGTTATTGGCTCGGTCATGTTTGGATACATATATTACTCTATCATGTACTGGGATATGGCCCGATTAATAAACCGTTCCCGAGTTAACTATTTTAGCGAACCGAATTTTGCGGACCATGATGTTCAGTCGATTGTTTTATATTTTTTGTGCGTACCTACTATATAACTTTTGGTTTTAATAAAGTCTTAGTAAGGAATTGTTATAAATGGTTATTTCAGTAGGTTCGATTCTTTTCAATATTTATCGTAAAAAACCTTCAGACATGAAACAAATTAGCTGTAACCTGTAAATATATAAATTCATGTAGGGTCTCCATAAGGTCTTATGAGTTCGAAATCCTAATGGGGTTTTGTGGTCCGCAGTCCTTAAGCCTAGTTCAGTCTATGTTTGACAGTCTAGCCTTAAGCTTAACGGATCCGGCTAGGATGTAATATTTTTGACCCGGTCCGGCCTATAGGCCCGACCTATCATGGCCCACTTCGGGAATCTCAATTAAGGCTACTAAAAAGCCTACCAAAAACAAAAGAGATGTTACATTTTATTTCTATGAATTGATTTTTCTTGATGTTTGGCTTTTTGAGAGTGATTCCAATGATATTAATGTCCCAAACAAAGAAGATTTGTGGATTCCAAGGTTATTTTGAGTGTTGAGTTTTTTGATAAACTTGGTTTCTTATCAAGTTTACTTTTGAATATTTTGATATAAGTCAGTGTGTAGCCGCCGTATAAGTTATTCACAAACATAAAACATTATATTTATTATTGTCATACAAGATTAACTAGCCGGACCTAGTGATATATGATGCTGTTGGATCGTTAGGTTAGCCAACTATGTGAGGGAGATCCCAGATTGGTATCCCTCAGACAGATGGCAGCGGAAATTAACTCTCGTACAGGAAATAAACAACCGAAAGTAAATACTCACGATTTAGAGTGGAAACCTTACTGCAACCTTTGCAGCAGGATGAAAACCACTTGCCTCCTGGACAGTTCCAGAAGGGCTTCAAGATCAATGTTATTGATGAAAGAGTATGCTTGTAGTTTGTTACACTTTGTGACAGTTAACAATACTACTCAACTCAAAGTATCAACTAACACGATCTGTCTTGTCTGCGCAGCAGCACTTCGTCAGCTCCGGTGTTGATTGCTCTTCAATCTCCGTTTTCTATCTCCAAAAAGCCGAACTTGATAATGAAGACTTTCCTTCTCTTTATAGTATCTTCAAGTCGGCTCAGTCTATCTCCATCAGAGATCCGATAGTTATCTCGCAGATATGATACAGTCAAGATATTTCCATATCTTGACCCTGTCACATATATGCTTACCAAGTCTGGCTTCAATCTTCCTATCCAATATTCAGACATCTCCTCGTGTATATATTTGACATGTATCCGTGTATATCCTTCCATCAATGATTCTCGTCATATATTGTGCGAATATCCCCGTGCATCTTTGATATGCATCTGCGATATATTTTCCCAAATCCGATCTGGTCACATGTCGGTTCGTCTCCCTCGGACAGATCGTATCTCTCTCGCAGCTTTGCTCTCTCCCAGGGATGTCCAGTATGTTTACCTGTCAGACAGAGATTTCTACACACTCAAGTGGATTGTTAGTTAAGTGTTTGTTATCATCAAAACACAAAGGGTCCAACAAATTCCCCCTTTTTGATGATGACAAACACTTTTTCACAAATAAGAAGTTACACACATAGCTATGGCATGGAATTTTCATATCATATCTTAAATTTCCCCTATTAACGTCTAGCAGGCATAGTTCCCCCTCAGATAGACATCCGCTCAAATTTTGATACCGGTTTTCCCCCTTAGTGTATGCACATATAGTTCTTCCCCCTTTTGGCATCATAAAAAAGATAGGCAAATAAGAACACAGAGTAATGGAAAGAAAAACATTTCATTCATGCCTGCAAGTCAAAAGCGTGTCACTCGGACACCACACATGCGGCAGAGAGTTCAAAGAGCATAGAAGTCTAAAACATGAAATTCAAAGCAAAATACGTCAAACAAACTGGGGGGCAGATGTGGGAGGGGATAGCAAGGATGGGAGTTCCATGAGACAGTTAAGATGAGGGATCCATTGTGAACGAGGCCTTCATCTGTTCAACAATCTCTGATGCAAGGTCCTTCATCTGATCAGGGAAACTCGCTACTGCCACCGACATGGCACCCGAATCAACAGTGATGGCCAACTCCAGGGCGATCATTTTGTCCTTCACGCTGGTCACCTCCATCTTTGTATCTACCAACTCGGTTTTCGCCTCCCTCAATTCATCCTTGGCATCTTTCAACTCAGCTTTCAACACCTTTAGCTCATTAAGGACCTCTTTCAGCATTTCCACCAGCACACCGGAACTCCCAGTGGGGGGAACCATTCCTTCACGAACAGGAGCATCAGCATTCATAGGGACCACCTCAACAACATCCTCATCATCAGCCTCTTCTTTAACAACCGGGACAATCCAACCAACCTCTGCCTTGTACTCAAGACCTAATTTGACAATCTGCTCATCACCAAGGTCAGACGATAGCACCTTTTCAGACACGGGGTCATATGTCTCCCAGTACTTCAGAATTTCCTTAACAAATCCAGGAAAGGGTAGTCCGTTGGATGGGTTCTCCTTGTTGTTCTCCATATGGCGCATAACTTGGAAGGCCAGATTGACTTGTTTCTTCTGCAAGATCTGATCTATGAGCAGCATGTCCTGAAAGGTCACCAGATTATGCTTGTGACGTCTCGGAGAGATGTTTGACACAAGGATTCTGTGGAGAATCCTCGGAAGCACAGCCATGCCGTAGATCTCTCTCTGACCCTTGGCAGCAGGATCCAGTCCAAGTCGTTCGAACACCTCCGATTTTGCCACTGAGCCTGGCCACGTCCCCTTGGAGTATGTGGCATACCCACCTTTGGGGACTTGTAGGATGGTGGCCAGCTCCCTCATACTTACTGTGAACACATCACCACCTATGACAGCCGACAGCTCCCAGTTTCCCTTTCCCTTCTCCTTTTCCACAACTTTCAGCTTTGAGTAGAATTCCCTCACCAACTTCTCGTCCACTAGGACAGGCTTCCTGAACAGTGCGCCCCACCCTTGGGTCTCCAGCAACACAACAATATCCTCCAGCTTATACTCCACCAGCCACTCATAATTCAACACCAACTCTTGAGCAAAGCCCTTCCCGACTTCTTCCGACTCGTTGGCACTGTCGTCCGACTCACCTTCTTCGTCAACCAGTGGAGCGGAAGACTTAATAGATCTGAGACTTTTCCGGGCAGAGGGAGTTGTAGATTTCCTTGCACGCTTGCCAGCGGACCGAGCAGCAACGGAGGAGTCTGGTCGGACAGGGCGCTGAGAGCAGGAGTCACCCCTATGTTCTTCGAGCAGAGCGCGGTCCCTGGCCACTGCAGAGTTTGTCGGAGTAGATTCGGTTGGCGTAACCGACTGTAGAATGTTTTCCAGACTTAGAGGATCTACTCCCTTTGCGATCAATTGTGCGGCCATAGCTGCGGCGGCGGTAGGAGAAAGGCTGGATTTAGGGTTTGAGGAGGCCATTGAACCTTTCGGAAACTCAAATTTGGGGTCTGCCGTCAATTTGATTGTCAGAATTTGAGAGACGAGGCACTCTACTGCGTGCTTTAAGTAACCTTTTCAAACCCTAGGAGTTGTGAGACACCAGAAACCCCAAACGTCGCCTCTTTCCAATAAATAAGCTGCGTTCAATTTTTGGTAATTGCTATCTTTTTCTTCCTTCCAAAAGCGGTTTCGTAATAGACACTTGCCAAAAATGAATCAACTGAGAGGGCATGCTCTAACAGTCAGGGGAGTGACACGTGTTCCCAGGCCCAACTTCAACAGAAGACGCATACTACCTCTCTTCACGACTGGCACACAGACCGTATCCCAGCCAAAGGTGATCCGCTCACAGGGATACCTCAATCTTACTGTCTCATGGATACACAAGGTTTTGGTATGGTGCGCGAATTTTACCCGAATGGTACAAATAACACCACACACAATCAATCAGAAGGAAATCAACCATACATGTTAAAATGTCTTCATACCTCATGTGGAAGGGCTCCCGAAATCTAACATCACGACGGGCTCATAGGAGCATTCCACAGGAGGATAGGCTAAGGTTGGTCTAGAGTACCTCCTGGGCTTATAGCGTGGGATCAAATATGGAGGTCTCTTTTGGGCAGAAAGAATTTAGAATTTCATGTTCTTCGATCCCTAATGCAGTTATCAATCGCATAGCAAGCATGCATGGCTACATTATGAACACAACTTAATTTCTTGCTAGCACAGAACAGTCATGTTTAGCTCACCATCAGACGTGACTCATATGTAACTAGTCTAGCCAATCACTGAGGGAGCACTATTTGAACATAGCTTTAAGGGAGAGAGACCATACCGAGTTCGAGCCTCAGCTTTTCGTAGGGTTCTCTGTGCAAAGCTTTTGTGAATATGTCAGCAATCTGTTCCTCAGTTCTACAATACTCCATCTCAATTGTTCCCTTTTCTACACAGTCTCGTAGGAAGTGATATCGAATTTCAATGTGCTTAGTGCGTGAGAACTGCACTGGATTTTTAGAGATGTTAATAGCACTAGTGTTATCACACAGAATCTTAGCACAATTAGTAATGACACCGTAATCACTTAGCTGTTGCTTGATCCACAGCAGCTGCGCACAGCAAGCAGCGGTGGCAATATATTCTGCCTCTGCGGTGGAGAGAGCAATTGAGGACTGCTTCTTTGAAGCCCAGGAGATGAGACATGGTCCAAGATATTGAGCCATCCCTGACGTGGACTTCCTGTCAGTCTTGCACCCAGCATAGTCGGCGTCAGTGTATGCCTCCAGGCGCAATTCACCTCCCCTTGGATAGAATAGGCACAAATCATCTGTTCCCTTCAGATATCTTAATATCCTCTTTACAGCTTTCACGTGGGTTTCCCTGGGGTCAGCCTGAAACCTAGCACACAGACAAACACTAAATAAGATATCGGGTCTGCTAGCGGTGAGATAAAGTAGTGAACCGATCATTCCCCTATACAGAGTTGGATCCACTCTAGTTGAGGATTCGTCCTTTGTCAGGGCATCGTTTGGAGACATCGGCGTGGCACACGTCTTGGCGGACTCCATCCCAAACTTCTTCAGGATTTCCTTCACGTACTTTTGCTGATGGATTCGGGTTCCATCCTCCTCTTGAGTGACCTGAAGTCCAAGGAAGTACTTGAGCTCTCCCACCATGCTCATCTCGAACTCGCTTGACATCAAATCTGTAAACTTCTGGACAAGTTTAGGGTTAGTTGAACCAAAGATGATATCATCCACATATACCTGCACCACCAGGGTGTCCTTCCCTTCCTTCAGAAGGAAGAGAGTTTTATCCACCTCTCCTCTGGTATATCCGTGAGATAGTAGGAACTGTGACAGTCTCTCATACCAGGCGCGCGGGGCTTGCTTCAATCCGTACAGCGCCTTCTCGAGGATATGGACATGATCCGGGTGAGTGTGATCCTCGAACCCTGGTGTTTGACTTACATAAACCTCTTCCTTTAGAACTCCGTTCAAGAAGGCCGTTTTCACATCCATTTGCTGTAAAACAAAGCCATGGTAAGTCGAATACGCGATTAGTAATCTGATTGCTTCCAACCTTGCAACTGGGGCGAAAGTTTCATCGTAATCTATCCCTTCTTGTTGGTTGTATCCCTTGACTACCAGGCGGGCTTTGTTTCTCACAACGACTCCTTTATCGTCCATCTTGTTGCGAAAGACCCATTTCGTTCCAATAACATTCTTGTCCTTCGGCCTAGGTACCAGGCGCCATACCTTATTCCTCTCAAACTGATGAAGTTCTTCTTGCATGGCATTTACCCATTCCGGATCCTTTAATGCTTCAGCTATTGTCCTTGGTTCTGTAACAGAGACAAAGGATGCAAATACACAGAAATGACATAGGTCATCCAGACTTACTTGATCCTGTGATGTATAGCACTGGTAGTTCTTCATCCTGGACGGGGGCTGGACGACTCTTCCGCTCCTTGTAGTTCTGGGTTCCACCGTTGTAACTGCAGGCAAGGGAATATTGTCAGTTACCTCTTCGTTGTGAGTCTCAGTAGTGATGTCTGTTACAGGGACATCAGGGACAGGTTCTTGAGCGTGCAACTCTGCTTGATTATCTGCGGGTTCCTGGCCGGCATCCTGAGCAATCTCTTGAACTGGTTCCAAGTCCTCATTTTGAGGAGGTACCCAGTCGGGGTCATCCCTGTCGGTGAACTGAAGTTCTCCATCGTCCTGTGATGAAGGATCTTTCACTTTGTGGCCTGTCATAGAGTTCTCATCAAAGGTTATGTGGATGCTCTCCTCCACGCGTTCCATTCTCAGGTTATACACCTTATAGGCTCTGCTATGGCTTGAGTAACCTACGAACACACCTTCATCGCTCCTTGGATCGAACTTGCCCAAGTTGTCCTTTCCATTGTTGTGAACGTAGCACCTGCAGCCAAAAACTTTCAAATGAGCAATGTTAGGTTTTCTGCCTTGCAGTAGTTCATACGGTGTCTTTCCTATCAGAAATCGTAGAGAAGCCCGGTTCAGGATGTAGCTGGCCGCGTGCACAGCCTCTGCCCAGAACCCTTTGGGAATGCCACTGGCTATCAGCATTGTTCTGGACATGTCTTCCAGCGTCCTATTCTTTCTCTCTACCACTCCATTTTGCTGAGGAGTACGTGGTGCTGAAAAATTGTGATCAATACCTGCAGTTCTGCACAGCGAGAGAAACTGGGAATTCCGGAACTCGGTTCCATTGTCAGTACGAATGGATACTAGCTTCTTACTCAGCTTGTTCTCAGTTAATTTCAACCACGAAACAAATTCAGAGTATGTTTCATCTTTAGAGCATAGGAAAATTGTCCAGGTGTACCTGGAATAGTCGTCTACAATGACTAGTATATACTTGTTGCCTCCGCGGCTGATGACGTTCACTGGACCACAGAGATCCATATGGATCATGTCCAGAGGACCTGACGTACTTACTGATTGTTTTGACTTGAACGAAGTGCGTACTTGCTTGCCCATGGTACATGCACTGCACACCTGATCAATCGAGCTCTCTACCTTGGGTAATCCATCCACTAGCTCATTCTGATGTAGCTTATGAATCAGTTTCGTGCTTGCATGTCCGAACCTCTTGTGCCACAGCAGTGTGTCGGCAGCTATGCTAGCCAGGCACAGCTCTTCCTCAGGAACGAACTCTGGGTCCACTGTATAAATTTGATTTTCACGGACGCCTCTAAGAATTACCTTTCCTGTCTCAATGCATTTCACAAAGCAATCATTAGAGTTGAATATTACTTGATTTTTACCATGTTGACACAATTGTGATATACTCAGTAGGTTGTAATTCAGATTTTCAACTAGACTAACTTGTCGGACTTTGATTGTTTCTGAGATTCTTACCTCTCCTGTTGCAACGACCTTACCTGTACTCTTGTTTCCGAAGATAATGCTTCCTCCGGAGTAGGCTTGGAGTGAGATGAACCATCCTGGATCTCCTGTCATGTGTTTGGAGCATCCGCTGTCCAGATACCATGGCTTGCTCCTCACTCCGTCCTGCAAGAGAGAAATCAGTTTTTACGAACCCAGACAAGCTTGGGCTTACTGGGTTTTGGAGCAGTTTTTACAACAGAAGGAGACTTTTGAGGTCGTGAATCGTTATCATCAGTAAGATTGATTTTCTTTCTGGGGGTTCTCCTTGGTCGTCCGTAGGTAGCTGTGTTGTGGTTGGAGTATCCCCATTCACCTCTGTCGTCCCTTCTGTGGGGGGGAGCTTTCTTCTGATGGCTGTGATGCCTCTCGTTGGGATTTTCCAGATCCTTACAATTCACCCTGTAGTGACCAGTTTGACCACAGTGCCAGCAGACCCGATAGTAGAGGACCCCAGTTTTCTTGTTCCTTTCTAAGGGTGTGGGTCTCCTGTCTCTTTTGGCGTGAGGGTCAAGAGTGAATGGTTGAGGGTTGGAGCTCATCTTCTTCCAGATTTCAAAGGCTTTGCCAGCCTTGAAAGCTACGGAGTCTCCGTCATGGAGATGGCTCTCTTCTGGGAATGTCGCCGCTTTCTCCGACTGTTTGGTGGCTTCCAGCTTTTTCTCCTGATGCGAGCTCTCGCCGACTTCAGTCATCACTACCTTTCCTTTGGCAATCCTTCTGTTTTCCTCTTCTTTGTTAGTCACATCAATATACCCGAGCCCAGGTCTGACAAATTTCCTTTCGTAGTCCTGTCTTACTTCTTTCGCCTTCTTAGCTTCTAGCTCTCTTAGCCAGATTTCCTTTCTTTCAGTCTCCTTTTGTCTGAGATCTGCGACTGTCTGACGGAGTTCCTGGTTGTCTAGCTGGATCCTGACAGATTCTTCAATTGAACCTGCTGTCCTAGTTCTGATCTCTGTCGGCCTGGTGTCGTCAATGTTCATGCACCTCAGATCATTACTCAACCTGTTCATTTGTGTGTCTCTATCGTCGCAAGTGTGGCATTTGCAGACGTGTTCCTTTACTTCTTTCTCGAGGCGCATGGCTTTAGTTGACCAGAGGCGGTTGTTTTCCATGTCATCTTCATGTTCATCCTTCATGATCTCAAGCTGTTCCTTAAGACTCGTGATCTTCTTCAGTAGTTCGGCAATGGTTTCTGCAAAATCGGATTCACTAAAGACTTCATTGACAAAGGAATCAGATTCATTTACCTCATCATTCGTGGATCTTGCCATCAGACATGGCTCCTTAGCTCGCTTTCCATCACCGTGTTCCTCGTCTGAATCACCCCAGGCAGCGAACATGGCTTGAGCTTCCTTTGGGGCAGGAGGTTCGCCCTTCTTCTTGCTGTAGCAGTCTTTAGCAAGATGTCCCTTTTTCTGGCAGTGATAGCAGGTTCTTTCTTCCTTTGATCCTGCCTTTGTTTTGTTTTCCTCAGAGGTAGCTCCCTTGTTCCCTCTTTGGTTATTTCTTCCTCCCCCGGAGCCACCCTTGTTCTGGAATCTGCCTGTGGTTGCCATCTTGAAGGCTTTTGAGAGAAGAGCTATTTCCTCCTCCTCTCCTTTGGATGGTAGACTTACTTGAGCTATGTCCAAGGCTTTCTCCACTTTCAGTGCTATAGCTTGAGATTTTCCAGCTTGTCTTCTGGCCATCTTTCTCTCTGATATCCCAGCTTGGCTCTGCAGATTCGCCACCAGCTCTTCCAGAGTGATGTCTTTGATCCCCTTTTGAGCCTGAAGGGCGGTAGTCACAGTATCCCACCTGGGGCTGAGCGCTTGCATGAACTGATGGGTTATCTTCCACTGAGGGAGTTTCTCATCCAGGGAGTTTAGCTGTGCGATGATAACTTGAAATCTGGTGTAGAAGTCCTCCAGCGATTCGTCCTTCCGTTGCTCAACTGTTTCATAGTCCTTTGTGGCAGCCAGGATTCTGTTTCTCTTTATGTCCTCATTTCCTTCGTACAGTCTAGCAAGTCCGTCCCACTGTTCCTTGGCGGTCTTGTAGACAGCCATTTTTACTTGATCTCCTGGAGAGAGTGTCATATACAGAACCTTCTTAGCTCTGGCGTTCTGTTGGAGGGACTTGAAGTCAGCTTCTGTGTACTTGTCCTTATCCTTCTCCTTCGGGTTGGCGGGATCTGTCTCATCCAAAATGGGGAAGTTGCCCCTTTCAAACACACGCCACAGCTTTCCATCCAGGGAGCAGACATGAGCTTCGAACTGATCTTTCCACCAGTCGTACTCACCCGGGCTGAGCATTGGAGGCTTCCAGAAGGAATCGTTTCCGTTAGACATGATTTCCTGCAAAGGCTAACACACAATCTAGAGCCTTGCTCTGATACCAATTGTTGGATCGTTAGGTTAGCCAACTATGTGAGGGAGATCCCAGATTGGTATCCCTCAGACAGATGGCAGCGGAAATTAACTCTCGTACAGGAAATAAACAACCGAAAGTAAATACTCACGATTTAGAGTGGAAACCTTACTGCAACCTTTGCAGCAGGATGAAAACCACTTGCCTCCTGGACAGTTCCAGAAGGGCTTCAAGATCAATGTTATTGATGAAAGAGTATGCTTGTAGTTTGTTACACTTTGTGACAGTTAACAATACTACTCAACTCAAAGTATCAACTAACACGATCTGTCTTGTCTGCGCAGCAGCACTTCGTCAGCTCCGGTGTTGATTGCTCTTCAATCTCCGTTTTCTATCTCCAAAAAGCCGAACTTGATAATGAAGACTTTCCTTCTCTTTATAGTATCTTCAAGTCGGCTCAGTCTATCTCCATCAGAGATCCGATAGTTATCTCGCAGATATGATACAGTCAAGATATTTCCATATCTTGACCCTGTCACATATATGCTTACCAAGTCTGGCTTCAATCTTCCTATCCAATATTCAGACATCTCCTCGTGTATATATTTGACATGTATCCGTGTATATCCTTCCATCAATGATTCTCGTCATATATTGTGCGAATATCCCCGTGCATCTTTGATATGCATCTGCGATATATTTTCCCAGATCCGATCTGGTCACATGTCGGTTCGTCTCCCTCGGACAGATCGTATCTCTCTCATAGCTTTGCTCTCTCCCAGGGATGTCCAGTATGTTTACCTGTCAGACAGAGATTTCTGCACACTCAAGTGGATTGTTAGTTAAGTGTTTGTTATCATCAAAACACAAAGGGTCCAACAGATGCTCAGCCCGGCCTAGCACACAGGCCTACCAAAAACAAGGCTCATGAGCTGCTTAAAGCTCAAAAAAATATATTTGGGCTTGGCTCAGCCCACTTAAATTTGAAATGTAAGCTAAGACTTGACTAAGCCCGGTCCAAACCTATTTTTTTTTACTAAGCCAGCCCGGTCCAGCCTATTAGAGAGCCTAAATCCGTGTATTGTTAAATTTTAATAAAATTGTGCACCACCGAAATTCTTTGCTGTATTTGATTTTTTTTTTCTATAGCCTAGCATTTCATGTAGATAGTTTGGAATTGGGATGAGAGGTGACTTCAGGAGCCGCGATATGAAGCTTTTGTTTCAAGCCTCAGCTCAAAACTCAAAAATTATACATATAAAAAGATCATAACTACAGGGCGAAGAGGAGTGGCCTGGTGGAAGGCGCTCCCACTCGGCACTAACAGTGCTCGGGTTCAAGTCCCTCTAACGCCTAGCAACTAATCCCATCAAAAAAGAAGAAGATCATAACTACGAAAAAGTATATGTAATTGCTTGGACCGGCCCTCGGTGACTTGACTTGAGTATCCATTTTCACATGAGATGGAATTCGTGTACTGCCTATTAATAAGTAGCAAAAAAACTGGATGAAGAACAAATTTTTCTTTCATTTTTTCCAGTGTAGACATATCCTGTCAATTAAAGTTAGTAGACTTGCTAAATAAGCCAGTTGAGCGATGAAACCATTATCAGCAAAATGTGAAAGCTGAAACTTAATGACAAGGAGGTGGAGCCATCTGCCAACCATGTTGGTTCAGTCTCCTTTTACCAAAATTTCCCTTGTCTATTTTTCCATGACTCGATAACGCCATATACTTACAAACACGGAGGGACAACCAACGGATTCTTTACGACCAAAGAAACCGATGGAACAGTTGAGATTGCCATTAATGGTAACAGCAACTACTAAATTAAGATATGTGTCCCATGAGACATGCAATCATAGTATAGTATTAATGTTTTAGGTGATGGATTTGCTGTCCATTTTAAAATTTCCTGTCAGACCCTATCGAAAAGAAAAAAGAAAAAAAAAATTCCTGTCAGACAATACATTGATGTATAGATAGATACACGTTAAAAATGAGACCCATCTTCTGACATTCACGTAACATAATTTTATTATTATTATCAACTTTAGTGTGTCAGCGAATATATACAATTTGAAAAGTTTGAAGAACATTGAAAGCGGCCAAGCAGAGCCAGCCCAAATTTTCGACTGGACTGAAACGAAGGGCCTTTTTGTTCATTATTTGTGAACCTTTTAAAATAAATATCTATGCATCCCATGAGAAATATAATTATTATGAGTGTTGTATCGTTAGGTTAGCCGTCTATGTGAGGGAGATTCCAGAGTGGTATCCCTCAGGCAGATGACAGCGGAAATTATCACAAGTACATGAAATAACGCGGAAAGTAAATGCTCACAGATTTAGAGTGGAAACCTTATTGCAATCCTTGCAACAGGCTGAAAACCACTTGCCTTCTGGACGGTTCCAGAAGGGCTTCAAGATCGATGTTATTGATTAACGAATATGCTTGTAGAACGTTACAACCTGTCTCACTCAGTGACAGTTAACAGTTCTACTCAATTCTAATATCACCTAACTCGATCTTGATCTTGTCCGCACACAGCAACACTTTGTCAGCTCCGGAATTGATCGTCTCTTCAATCTCCGATTGCTCTCCCCAAAAAGCCGAACTTAGGACTGAAGACTCCTCCTCCTTTTATAGTTGTCTTCACTCGGCAGATCTGATCTCTGTCTCAGATCCGATTGCTATCCAGCAGATATGATTTGGTTAAGATATTTCTATATCTTAACCCTGTCACTTATTTCCTTTCCAAATCTGGCGCGTATCCTCCCGTCACAAATACGAGTCGTATATATTGTATATATTTCCATATCAATATTTCTTGTCAAATATTCTGCTTATATACTCGTACATCTCCGATTCGTATCGAGTATATCTTCGCTTATTTGATCTCGTCACAATGTCGGTTCGTCCCTCACGCAGACTCATCTCTCTCGCAGCTCCACGCTCTCTCAGAGATGTTCAGTTATCATTTCTGTCAGACAGTGATTTCTGCATACTCAAGTCAATTATTAGTTAAGTGTTTGTTATCATCAAAACACAAAGGGTCCAATAAATTCCCCCTTTTTGATGATGACAAACACTTCTTCACAAATGAGAAATCACACATAGCAATGACACGGAAATCACATCTACAATTCCTTACAGCAGCTAGCTTATTCAATCGATTCTCATTTAAGTCTAGCAGGCGCAGTTCCCCCTTAGATAGACATCCACTTAAATTTTGGTAATGATTTCCCCCTTAGTGAATGCACACATATATCTTCCCCCTTTTGGCATCTTCAAAAAGATTAAGCAAGCAAGGACACATGGCAATGGAAAAATAAAACACTGAATTCATGCTAGCAATTTCATAGGTGTGTCACTCGGACACCACACAAGCAAGCAGGGAAGTCAGAAAGACAGAAGCATTAACACATGAAATTCAAAAAGAACGTTCAAGAAACAGGGATTGATATGGAGGGGTTGGCAAAGAAGGGGGAGGCCATGAGACTGTCCAGATTAAGCATCATTCTGGATCGGAACCTTCAGCTGGTCCACAATCTCTGTAGCGATGTTCTTGATCTGCATTGGGAACCCTTCAACTGCAGCCGACACCGCACCTGAGTCAACCTCTACAGCCACCTCCAGGGCTGTCAACTTCTCCTTCACAACCTGCAATTCAGACTTCACCTCTTTCAACTCAGACCTAGCCTCCTTCAACTCAGACTTTACTTCCTTTAACAACATCAACAACTCACCCAGATCATCAGCAGGGAGAACAGTCACCTGGCGCACAGGATCAGCAACGGGAGACACCTCAGTCTCAACTGGTCCTGTAGGTGTTGGCGACTTAACTCGCGGAATGATCCAACCATCACCAGCCACATACTCCAGGTCTAGTTTGATAATCTGTTCATCACCAAGGACAGAAGAGAAGGCTTTCTCCGAGGTAGGGTTGTAAATCTCCCAATATTTTAGAATTTCTTTCACAAACCCGGGAAAGGGCATTCCATTTGAGGGCTTCTCCTTGTTGTAATCCATGTGACGCATCACCTGAAAGGCCAAGCTGACTTGCTTCTTCTGCAGAATCTGGTCTACGAGCAATATGTCCTGAAAGACAACCATATTATGCTTCTGCTTCCTTGGAGTGATGTTAGACACCAGGATTCTGTGAAGAATCCTTGGAAGCACCTCCATGCCAAACACTTCCCTCTGCCCTTTCAAGGCTGGATCCATCCCAAGTCGTTCGAACACATCCAACTTCGCCACGGAGCTTGGCCATGTTCCCTTTGTGTACTCAGCGTATCCACCTTTTGGCACCCGCAGAATGGTGGCCAGCTCCCTCAGATTCAAGGTGAATAGGTCACCCCCCATAATTACCGACAACTCCAAATTACCCTTGGTTTTCTCTACTAACTTCAGCTTTGAGTAAACTTCTCTGACTAGCTTCTCATCCACAATAACAGGCTTCTGAAACAACTCGCCCCACCCTTGGGCCATCAGCAACTCTTGAACAATCCCAAGCTTGTATTCCACAAGCCACTCCCGATCCAGAACCAACTCTTGAACAATGGCCCTCCCGGCCTCCTCCGACTCACCCGTACTCCCATCTGAGTCTCCTTCCTCGGTAATCGTTAGCGCATGCTGACGAGTGGATTTGAGATTTTTACGAGCAAATAATGGAGCAGAGGGTTTTGAACGCTTACCAGCTGAGCGCTCAGCAATAGAAGATCCTTTTCGAACACGCCTCTGGGAGTGGGAATCCTCCTGAAGCTCCTCAAGCATAATTACTTCTCGAGCCACGGCGGAGTCAGTCGGTGTGGAGACAGAAGGTGTGGCGGACTGGAGAATAGTTTGGAGGCCCTGAGGGTTGACCCCTTGAGCAATCAACTGAGCAACAATCTCGGCAGCGGCCGCAGGTGTGATGGAAGAGTTAGGGTTTTGGGAAGCCATTGAGATGCGCAGTAGTCTGATTTGGGTGAGAGCAATATTGAAAAACTGAGCCATGCCGCTCGCCGTTCGCTCTCTTTATATCGCCTGCAAACCTTAGGATTTATTTGAGAGACTCGGATGACTAAACGTCGCCGCTCCTAGTTTTTAGCAGTGAAAACGTCACACCGAATTTTTAGCAATTTTCATCAGTTGCACCCCTTCCAAAAAATAGTTCCGCACATATAAACTTGCCAAATTCACCCAACCCCACGATAAGCCGCTCCGTGCGTGAGGTGGACTGCACGTGGCCTCATCTGAAAGCGTGTGTTTCCCTCGATAAATGCGTCAGACGGGATAACTGCCTGCAACACGACTGTTCACATTTCTGCGCTAATTAAACTCATCCCAATACTAAACATCATTATTGGAAGACACAGATGCCCACAACCATAACTGTCACAGAGATTGTTTTCCAGCCAAAGTTGAACCTTCCATAGTGATAGCTCAATCTAACTTGTCTCATGGTTACACAAGGTTTTGGTATGGTGTGCTGACTTTACCCAAATGGTACAAATAACATCACACACACAATCAAGCCAAAAGCACATAAGATCATCCAAACACGTCTCATCAGTTTCATACCTCATGTGGAATATTTCCAGGAAGAAGACTAGCAACCAACGGGCTCATAGGAACATTCTACATGAAGATAGGCTAAGGTTAGTCTAGAGTACCTCTCGGGCTTATAACGAGGGATCAACTATGGAGGTCTCTTTTGGGCAGAAAGAATTCAGAATTTCATGTTTTTCAACCTCTAATGCAATCATCAATCACACAACTAGCATGTAAGGAAATAATGTGAACACAGCCTACTTTTTCACTAGCACGGAATATTCATGTTGAATTCTCCATCACACGTGACTTGTATGCATCTAGTCTAGCCAATCACCGAGGGAGCAACATATGAGCATAGTTCTAAGGAAGAGAAACCATACCTAGTACAAGCCTTAGCTTCTCGTAGGGTTCTCTGTCCAATGCCTTTGTGAATATGTCTGCTATCTGTTCCTCGGTCATGCAATACTCCATCTCTATTGTTCCTTTTTCAACACATTCTCTCAGAAAGTGGTATCTAATCTCTATATGCTTAGTGCGTGAAAACTGCACAGGATTCTTAGAGATGTTAATAGCACTAGTGTTATCACACATGATTCTAACACAATCAGTAATAACACCGTAGTCACTTAGCTGTTGCCTGAGCCATAGAAGTTGCGCACAGCAAGCAGCAGCGACAATGTATTCCACCTCAGCGGTAGAAAGAGCAACAGAGGACTGCTTCTGTGACGCCCAAGAGATGAGACATGGTCCAAGATACTGAGCCATCCCTGGCGTGGACTTCATGTCTATCTTGCAGCCCGCATAATCTGCATCGGTGTAGGCTGACAGGCGTAAGTCTCCTCCCCTTGGATAGAACAAGCATAAGTCATCTGTTCCCTTCAAATATCTCAGTATCCTCTTTACTGCTTTCACGTGGGTTTCCCTGGGATCAGCCTGAAACCTTGCACACAGACAAACACTGAACAAGATATCAGGTCTACTAGCAGTAAGATACAAAAGCGAACCAATCATCCCCCTGTATAGAGTTGGATCCACCCGTGGTGAGGACTCATCCTTTGTCAGGGTGTCATTTGGGGACATCGGCGTGGCACACGTCTTGGCATATTCCATTCCAAACTTCTTTAGAATCTCCTTTACGTATTTTTGCTGATGGATTCTGGTGCCATCCTCTCCTTGAGCAACTTGAAGTCCAAGAAAGTACTTGAGTTCTCCCACCATGCTCATCTCGAACTCGCTTGACATCAAATCTGTAAACTTCTTGACAAGTCTAGGGTTAGTTGAACCAAAAATGATATCATCTACATATACCTGAACGACCAGAGTGTCTTTTCCTTCCTTCAAAAGGAAGAGAGTTTTGTCCACCTCTCCTCTGGTATATCTGTGAGATAGTATAAACTGTGACAATCTCTCATACCAAGCACGGGGTGCTTGCTTCAGCCCATGCAGCGCCTTGTCCAGGATGTGGACATGATCAGGGTGGGTGTGATCCTCAAACCATGGTGTTTGGCTCACGTATACTTCCTCTTTCAGGACTCCGTTCAAGAACGCCGTTTTCACATCCATTTGTTGCAGAGTGAAACCATGGTAAGTCGAATAAGCAATTAATAGTCTGATTGCTTCTAACCTTGCAACCGGGGCGAATGTCTCATCGTAGTCTATCCCCTCTTGTTGGTTGTACCCTTTGACTACCAGGCGGGCTTTATTTCTCACAACAACTCCCTTGTCGTCCATCTTGTTTCGAAAAACCCACTTCGTTCCGATTACATTCTTGTCCTTCGGCCTAGGAACCATTCGCCATACCTTGTTCCTCGAACTGATGTAGCTCTTCTTGCATGGCATTTACCCACTCTGGGTCTTTCAGTGCTTCTGCTATTGTCTTTGGTTCTGCAATAGAGACAAAAGATGCAAATCCACATAAATGACATAAATCATCCAGACTTACCTGATCCTGCGATGTGTAGCACTGGTAGTCCCTCATCCTAGATGGGGGCAGAATAACTCTCCCGCTCCTTGTAGTTCTGGGTTCCTCCGCAGTGCCCGTAGGTGGGAGATTGTAGCTGGCCGTAGAGATGCTCGGTTCAGTATGTAGCTGGCCGCATGCACACCTCTGCCTAGAACCCCTTGGGAACGCCACTGGCAATCAACATTGTCCTGGACATGTCTTCCAAAGTCCTATTCTTTCTCTCTACCACCCCATTTTGCTGAGGAGTTCGTGGTGCTGAGAAGTTGTGATCTATTCCTGCGGTCCTGCACAAGGAGAGAAACTGGGAATTCCGGAACTCGATTCCGTTGTCAGTACGAATGGATACTAACTTCTTACTCAATTTCTTTTCAATCAGTTTCAACCATGAGACAAATTCACAATATGTTTCATCTTTAGAGCACAAGAAAATGGTCCAAGTATACCTGGAGTAGTCGTTCACGATGACTAATATATACCTGTTGCCTCCACGGCTGACGACGTTCACTGGCCCGCAGAGATCCATGTGGATCATGTCAAGAGGACCTGAAGTACTTACTGATTGTTTTGACTTGAACGAAGTACGTACTTGCTTGCCCGTGGCACATGCACTGCACACCTGATCAATTGAGCTTTCTACCTTGGGTAATCCAATCACCAGTTCACTCTGATGCAGCTTATGAATCAGTCTCGTGCTTGCATGTCCAAACCTTTTGTGCCACAGCAGTGTGTCGGCGGTTATGCTTGCCAAGCACAGCCCCTCTTCAGGGACGAACTTTGGGTCCACTGTGTATATTTGATTCTCACGGACGCCTCTGAGAATTACCTTTCCTGTCTCAATGCACTTCACAAAATAGTCATTAGAGTTGAATATCACTTTGATTTTTACCATGTTGATACAATTGTGATATACTCAGCATGTTATAATTCAGGTTTTCAACCAGACTAACTTGTCGAACTTTGATTGTTTCTGAAATTCTTACCTCTCCTGTTGCAACGACCTTATATGTACTCTTGTTTCCGAAGATAATGCTTCCTCCGGAGTAGGCTTGGAGTGAGATGAACCATCCTGGATCTCCTGTCATGTGTTTGGAGCATCCGCTGTCCAGATACCATGGCTTGCTCCTCACTCCGTCCTGCAAGAGAGAAATCAGTTTTTACGAACCCAGACAAGCTTGGGCTTACTGGGTTTTGGGGCAGTTTTAACAACAGGAAGAAACTCTAAGGGACGAGAATCGTTATCATCAGTAAGATTGATTCTCCTCCCGGGAGTTCTCCTGGGTCGTCCGTAGGTGGCTGTGTCGTGGTGAGGACGAGCCCATTCACTTCTGTCTCCCCTTATGTGGGGAGGAACTTTTCTCCTAGGGACATAAGCGGTACTGGCTTTTCTCTGATGACTGTGATACCTCTCGTTGGCTTCTTCCAGTTTCTTATAGTCTGATCTGTAGTGACCAGAGTGACCACAGTGCCAGCAGACACGATAGTAAAGCACCCCAGTTTTCTTGTTTCTTTCTAAGGGAATGGGTCTCCTATTTCTTTGGGCCTGAGGGTCAATCGTGAATGGTTGACGGTTGGAGCTCATCTTCTTCCAAATTTCAAAGGCTTTCCCAGCCTCGAAAGGTACATAGTCTCTGTCATAGAGATGGCTCTCTTTTGGAGATGTGGCTGCTCTACCCAACTGTCTTGTGGCTTCCGGCTTTCTCACCTGGTGCGAGCTCTCGCCGACTTCAGTCATCAATCCCTTTCCTTTGGCAATCCTTCTGTTTGTTTCCTGTTTGTCAGTCTCTTCCATATACCCAAGTCCAGGTCTGGCAAACTTTCTTTTGTAATCTTGTTTTACCTCTTCAACCTTCTTGGCTTCTAGTTCTCGTAGCCAGATTTTCTTACTTTCCGTCTCCTTTTGTCTAAGATCTGCGACTGTCTGGCGGAGTTCCTCGTTATCCAACTGGATCCTGACTGATTCTGTAATTGATCCTACCATTTTGGTTCTGACGTCTATCGGCTTGGTGTCGTCAATTCTCATGCATCTCAGTTCATCACTCAAAATATTGATTTATGTGTCTCTTTCGTCACAAGTGTGGCATTTGCAGACGTGCTTCTCCTTTTCTCTCTCAAGTCGCATAACATAGGTTGACCAGAGGCGATTGTTTTCCATGTCGTCTTCATGTTCATCTTTCATGATCTCAAGCTGTTCCTTAAGGCTTGTGATCTTCTTTAGCAGTTCGGCAATAGTTTCTGCAAAGTCAGATTCACTGAATACTTGATCGATAAAAGAATCAGATTCATGTACCTCATCGTTTGTGGTTCTTGCCATCAGACATGGCTCCTTAGCTCGCTTCATATCGCTGTGTTCCTCGTCTGAGTCACCCCAGGCAGCGAACATGGCTTGAGCTTCCTTCGGGGCAGGTGGTTCACCCTTCTTCTTGCTGTAGCAATCTTTAGCAAGATGCCCCTTTTTCTGGCAGTGATAGCAGGTTCTTTCTTCCTTTGCTCCCGCCTTTGTCTTGCTTTCCTCTGAGGTAGCTCCCTTGTTCCTCCTTTGGTTATTTCGTCCTCCGCCAGAGACACCTCTGTTTTGTGTTCTGCCTGTTGTCGCCATCTTGAAGGCTCTCGAGAGAAGAGCTATCTCCTCGTCCTCACCTTTAGATGGCAGGCTTACTTGGGCTATGTCCAAGGCCTTCTCCACTTTCAGTACTATAGCTTGAGATTTTCCAGCTTGTCTCCTGGCCATCTTTCTCTCTGATATCCCAGCTTGGCTTTGCAGATTCGCCATCAGCACTTCCAGGGTGATATCTTTGATCCCCTTTGGAGCCTGGAGGGCTGTAGTCACTGTATCCCATCTGGAGCCTGGAGGGCTGTAGTCACTGTATCCCATCTGGAGCTGAGAGCTTGCATGAACTGATGGGTTATTTTCCACTGTGGGAGTTTCTCATCCAGGGAGTTCAGCTGTGCGATGATTACTTGAAATCTGGTGTAGAAGTCCTCCAGGGATTCGTCCTTACGTTGCTCGACTGTTTCGTAGTCCTTTGTGGCTGCTAGAATTATGTTCCTCTTTATGTCCTCATTTCCCTCGTATAGTCTAGCAAGACCATCCCACTGTTCCTTGGCAGTCTTGTACACAACCATCTTCACTTGATCTCCCGGTGAGAGGGCCATGTACAGAACCTTCTTGGCCCTGGCATTCTGTTGGAGAGCTTTGTAGTCAGCTTCGGTGTATTTGTCTTTCTCCTTCTCTTTCGAATTGACGGGATTTGTCACATCCAGAATAGGGAAGTTACCCTTTTCAAACACACGCCACAGCTTCCCATCCAGGGAACAGACATGGGCTTCGAACTGATCCTTCCACCATTCGTACTCTCCCGGGCTGAGCACTGGCGGCTTCCAGAACGAATCGTTTCCGTCAGACATGATTTCCTGCAAATGCTAACACAAAATCTAGAGCCTCGCTCTGATACCAATTGTTAGATCGTTAGGTTAGCCGTCTATGTGAGGGAGATCCCAGAGTGGTATCTATCAGATAGATGGCAGCGGAAATTCAGGAAATAACGTGGGAAGTAAATGCTCACAGATTTAGAGTGGAAACCTTATTGCAATCCTTGTAACATGCTGAAAACCACTTGCCTTCTGGACGGTTCCAGAAGGGCTTCAAGATCGATGTTATTGATTAACGAATATGCTTGTAGAACGTTACAACCTGTCTCACTCAGTGACAGTTAACAGTTCTACTCAATTCTAATATCACCTAACTCGATCTTGATCTTGTCCGCACACAGCAGCACTTTGTCAGCTCCGGAATTGATGTCTCTTCAATCTCCGATTGCTCTCCCCAAAAAGCTGAACTTAGGACTGAAGACTCCTCCTCCTTTTATAGTTGTCTTCACTCGGCAGATCTGATCTCTGTCTCAGATCCGATTGTTATCCAGCAGATATGATTTGGTTAAGATATTTCCATATCTTAACCCTGTCACTTATTTCCTTTCCAAATCTGGCGCGTATCCTCCCGTCACAAATACGAGTCGTATATATTGTATATATTTCCATATCAATATTTCTTGTCAAATATTCTGCTTATATACTCGTACATCTCCGATTTGTATCGAGTATATCTTCGCTGATTTGATCTCGTCACAATGTCGGTTCGTCCCTCACGCAGACTCATCTCTCTCGCAGCTCCACGCTCTCTCAGAGATGTTCAGTTATCATTTCTGTCAGACAGTGATTTCTGCATACTCAAGTCAATTATTAGTTAAGTGTTTGTTATCATCAAAACACAAAGGGTCCAACAACTTGAGAATTCAAATCTCACCATTAGATCATGATGTATCTTTGAATCTGCATGTGACACATATCCAAAAAGTAAAGTCAAAAAAGGTGGCTTTGACTTTGTATTAAATGCATCTTGGAAGATGCACATGGGACACGTGTCACCACCACAATTACTTGATGATGTATTTTGAAAGGTGCAAATTGGGATCTCAAGTTCTCAAAAAAATAAAGAGTTCTCATTTGAGCTCCTCATAGATGCAGATTAACTCAAAAAATCATCTGCATTAAGCTGGATATTCGTGATACTTAGTGAAGTCATGTCTTTATGTCAATAGCTTGGATGCATACACAACTTGGAGGAAACACGCCTTGAGTTTCAAGGTCGTGCTTCTCAGTGATAGTAAAGCCTTCACCTCAGCACTGCCCGAGTTCGTTTTTCTAGGTCGCTCAGAGCTTTTTTTTGCATATACGGTAAAAGCAACAGTGGTGATGATCGCAATGATTAAAGAGGCAATATTATATGCGATCTTGACGGCTGTAAGGTGATGATTTCCATACTGGACAACAGCTCCAACGGCGCCGACGTCAGGAGACGAAGAACTGGTCGCATGAGTTCAAAATAGTGGGAAACGGGAATAAAATGACAATCATACCATTATGAATAATCAAATTTGGAAAAAGCCAAATAATAAGTTTCGTTGGATCAAATATTAAATGGTTCTGATTAGTTCTCATTTCTCATCAAAATTATCACTTCTCATATGATCTTCACTCATGCAAATATAAGAGAAAATTTGACTTTTTTTACCTAATGTCACCCCAGCAAGGAAAAAAACATTGGCATATTCTATATGTGCAATTCTTCGCCGATGTAAAAGATAAAGGTTGTCATATTTTATTTTCAGATAGAAAAAAGATCGGGTTCAAATGATATATTCATATATTTCTGTAAAAAATTCAAACTAATGACAATTTTTGATTTATTTATTTGGATTAATGAAATTAAATTTCGTTTATATTTAGTTTCTCAGCGACAAATTATAAAATACACTTAAAGAATTATGCCATACTTTTGATTTATCTGCGATCAGTTATAACCTAATTTTGATGAATTATACATTTTGCACCAAAAAATAACATATTTTTTAACTGATATTTACTTTTCTGATAGCTATGTTTATTATAGTTTTTTATAGTTTAACCTCTTGACTGGTCGGATAACCAGCAAACCAAAACAACTAGTCTAAGAGATCGAAACTGGGACCCACCCACTCTGTCTATGTTTATTCTAGATATTGCAACTCTGAATACAGATTCCTGTTCGTTTTTACAACATTCAATAAAGTTAAGAATTGTAGCAGATTCTGTAATTAGATAGATAAAGATATGCTAAAGTTTCAGGCTTCTGAAAACAACATGACCCAGGACACATTACATGACATTTTAATTATTTTTACCTGAACAACAACATCATCATCATGCTGCTACTTCCATAGGCTCTCTTGCATCACTATTTTGCTCTGCTGTCAGGCGTTCCATCAAAGCCTTGTCGCACTGGCTGCCTTCACAAAAAGTGAAGGGTTCCTCATCACCCTTGTCAGATGCAATGGCCTCCTTGTGAACATCTCTGATGCCCTTGCAATCCTCGCATGTGTCTGCGCATAAATTATCTTTCGTGTTATCTAATACATTAGCATCATCACCCGAATTAGGGTTAGTTTCTCCACCGAGCTTCATATGTGGTTGCGGTTGCTCTAGATGATTGTTAATTTCAGCATCTTTTAAGTCTTCTAATTGCTTTACACAAGTGTCACCATCCAAATCGTCAGGACGGCTAGAAGGAAATAGAGGATCAGTCTCTTCTTTGACCTGATAAAGTTTGGTACTCAGATAAGCCTCCTCAGATGGCATAGGGATCCCATCCGGTATTGCATCCTTAGGACCATCAGAAATGGCAGATACGTTTGTGTTACAGCTAGATGATGGCAGAAATGTGCAAATATCATGTTTACGCTCAACTTCAACCCACTGATCACCAGTCCAATCTCTAGAAATTCTCAAATCCTTCTCGAGGGTCGTTAAATGCAAATTTTCACCTGATCCCACAAAAAATAATGATATGTCAGAACTCAGCATCAGTTGAAGAATAGTTCATTAGCTGAATAGCCTGTACACATCAAATGAAATGCATACCAGGCAAATATACACGCAATATATCGTTTTCATCAGACCCGGCATCAGTTACAACTCCTTCCCACCAGCCATCATTCCACCACGCATCCACTGCATCCCCAACTTTCAGGTCGAGAGTTTGTAGATTGTCGTTAACAGCAGGCCGTATTGTTGGCCGACCCAAGAATCTCATGCCAAGTGGATCAGTTTTAGCTATTCTAAAACCTGGAATCCATTCCTATATCCAATACAAACGGTTTAACAATGTTCAAACGAATAAGAATATTTCAATGCATCTATCCAACCCCTGAATCAAAAATTATTTTTAAATAAAACATGGAAAATCATACCTCAAGATTTCCACCCGCTTCTTCATCCTGCACATCATTATATTGGACTTTCAGCTGCTTTCTAGACACATCAATGACTTTACACTTGAACCAGCAACCTCGAATACCACTATCCTGAGAAAGCACTTCTATCTCATCATCAACATTATATGCAATAGTGGAGCACGGACGTAGTTGCGCACTTCTTAGTAGGCGAGGCCTTTTATTAGACAATCCATTTCTGAAACTATCATATGACGCATCAGCCGCCCACATCTGAGTATCTTTGATGGAATTTCTTGGACCTGAATGATCTGTAAGAAGACTGTCAAGCCCTCTGCCGCCCCTGGACCTTTTTGATCCCTTCTTTTCATCATACCATGGAACAAACTCTTCATCTTCTTTGTCCACCATATCGTATTCCGCATCTAGTTTTGCAAATGGATCCGGGTTCAAACACGAAAATATTGCTTGATCAAAGTATCCATGCAAATTACTCAGGTCAAAAGGCTTCACTCTGTTACTTTTGAACTGTCTGGTGCATACATGAACTCTCCCCAATACGGCTGGTGGAAACACATCTACACATTGTTCATAGTGTTCAAGAGTCAAAACAATAGCAAGACCATCGACACACTCAGCACTCAAGACCTGGGCATATGGCGTGATGAAAACTTCTTTTGGATGAAAATTGAGCAAGGGAACTACTCCTTTCACTTCTTGATGATGATGAAACCATCTCACTTTCACCTTCTGCTGCCCCTTCCTGTCCTCATACATATCTTCCAAATATGCAAGGTATCCGTCTCTTTCTTGGGCCATGATGAACGCAAAAGATTGAACCTGGACTTTTGAAAACCAATCATCAAGAACATAGCATATGGTTTCAGTTTCAGAGGACAATAGGTGGTGAACTAGTCAGACTTGTCCTTACTACGAACTTAAAGGACAATAAAAATGTAAAAAACATTAAAACTAAAAGGACATAAGAAGAATCACATTAAAGCAATTACACTCAACGAAATGGCCTAATTGACACGATATATATGTCTCTTACTTGCATTATGGAAAGCTCAACTAAAAGGACTGCACTAGGTTTTTGCTTCACAAAGAAACACAAATAAGGGCCAAGGTCAACGTGCGGACATGCAGTTGAACATTGCATCAGCATTGATTGATTCTTTGTACAGTGTCATTACTTTGCATGATATTTTCAATTTGAAGGTTCACAGCCAAAAAAAATGCGTACGCATTCACCATTTCAAAAACATTTCTTATTTTGTTACGTCGTTTCTGCCTTTTATTGTCAAAAATCCAAATTGAGTCATATACCTTAGTTCACGAAAGCAATACCATAAATATTATGAGTCTATGACTAATGGTGACACTAGTAAGCACATATCAATCACCTTTATATTGATCCCATTTCGGATAAAAGAAGGGTAGTGCTTGAGCTGCTTTCCACATGTCCATGCAGTACCTGACCATGATATATCTGAACACTGCTCTCTGAAACTCCTCCCCAGACGGCCCTGATAGAAAGTAGTATGAGATCACAATATGAATGTTACGACAAAGTAAAATTAGGAATTGACAAAAATCTTACCATATAATCCGACATATAGCCACTTTTTAATTGAACACCTTCAGCCTCTGCAATGATAGGAAACGTAAAGCTAAGATCGCTCAACAATAATCAATTAATTTGACAACAGAAGGAACATGGCATACTGCGATCTCTAAATAGATGCTGCTTTGACAGCATTGATGTCAGCCAATCCACAACCTCCCTTCTGGACTTCCACTTGAAACCAGCCTGAATCTGCTGATCATCGCCACAGACTCGCAAGAAATCATCAGCAAGTACATAAAACATGTGCCTAAGACTCCTCTCAGTTCCAATAACAGCCAGAACAGACACTCCAGCGGAATCCTTTAAAAAATAGTGAACCACTCGCTTCCCACGCTCTTGGGAAACATACTCCTCTTTCCACTCCACAAAATAGCAACCATTTGCAGCCATTTTCACAGAGTTGAATAGATCCAATATTCAATAAATACAAATGAAACAAGGATCAGTCCCCTTAATTATTCTAAACCCTAAGTACCCAACAACCCTAGGAAGAGATTTAACTTTATAGAAAGGGGTGAAGCCAAGATAAATCCACAGGCTGCTATCCTAAACAGATCTTAATCAAATAAAAAATCCCCAAATAAGAGATTATCTGACAGCATCCAACCCTGTCCGGTGAGCCCTAAAACGACACAGTAACACTCCATTGAAGCTACTACAACGAAATCGGTGCAAGCTAAGCCAAGAGCTGGACGATCTGCGAAAGATCGGGATCCAAAACCAAATAGCACGAATTCAAACCCTCAAACCTATTGGCTAAGACACTTGCAACAACGACAAGTAGCCGCCGAGTTGGATACGCCCAAAGGATCAGCACCGCAACGGAAAAAACTCAAATTAAAAGAGAACAACAAGCTTTGTTGAGCTAGCAGTGTCAAAAATATGAGGGATTTATCAGTGCAGTCGAGCGAGACGAGTTTGATCGGCAGAGCGGAGAGGTGGGGCGGAAGCAGTGCTTAGGTTGGTGTATGTGTTGGAAGAAGTTATTACAAGGATGCGGCAGAAGCGTAGAGAGACGGCAATGGAGATGAGAAAAAAAAAAACGAAGAAGCGTTTGTTTGACACGGAAAGCAGCCTGAAGAGGAAGAAGACTGAGAAATCTGGAGGACGGGAAGGAGTTTGGTGACCAAGGAAATTTGTGGGCCGTTAAGGTTGCTGTAGTTTCGGCCCAATGCCCAATTTAAGTACTTCTTCCTTGGTGAAATTCTTTTCCAACGCGAAGAGTATTACGAGCATCCCCATCATGCTTTTTTGAATCATAGAAAATGATCATGAGCAATGATCAAAAAAATCATGCACCCCCACTATGATCTATGATCATAATTTTGATCATGAGACGTGAACCAATCGCAACGCGACACGTGTCCTGTGTAGGAAACATTACAGTTTTTATTTTGATTTTGCAACGAATATATCTTCTAAATTAAAAAGTAAAAAAAATCAAAATAAATACCAATATTCGTAATTTTTGGAGCTCTATAAAACGAGATACACTTTGATATATTTTTATTAATCTTAACATTAATGAGCTATAATTTATGTAGTGGTGAGAGAGATTGATGATAAACTTTTTTTTGATCATGAGTGAGATGCATGTGATTGAAAAAACCATGAGGGATGATTAGATGAGAGAGAAAAATGATGAGAGAGATGAATGCCATGGTTTTTTTATCATGGTGGGGATGCTCTAAAAGAAGGAAATTTGTAGGCATTTTGATCATCGCAATAATGAATTACATTCTTTGTTTTATAGTGGGTTTACAAGTTGTACTAGATCATTTTATTTCTTAATGTAATCATATCATCTAGTACATTTTGTCAAACTGAAGCACAAAACATGCGACGTCTCAACCCATCAACTTTGAAGCATATCTTTTAGCATTTGACCTGCTCATGGAAGAAACTCCAGTACCCCTGTTCGACTTCATTGAGTAGCATATTTCTTCTCTATTTGTGAGGAGTGTTATTCATCCCTTGTGGATGTGTTTTCATCTCGGTGTGGAGGTGTTATTCGTCCCTCGCGGAGGTATTATTCGTCCTCGTGGACGTGTTGTATCATGCATCTATTCCTTCCATGCGCGTGGAGGTGCTGAGTTCAAGTTTATTTTTGTGGGTTTCAAAGTCAGAGGTGCCTTATGATCCGTGCTTCAATGAACACAATTCAAGCATCAAATTCGGGTGGTGCCGTGTGTGGCATGTGCTCCAAGAGTCTAATATTCACATATACCCGATAAAGAATTCTCATACAAGATGTATAAGATAGATATATTCGTATAATGATTAATTTGTATGAGATGTAAAAACCCACTATAAAAAAATTCAGTTAGAAAAACTTTAATTGGGCCTTTCCTTTCTCCAGAGGGAAGAGAGGGAGCTGCCCTTTGTGCATCGCGAATTTAGTCGGTCGTCCTTTGTTTGTGATTCCGATTAGTCTACTTTAAATATTTCTATAACGAGAGTGAATGATAGGAAGAACATGAGTTTTTTTTTGCCCTGTTTTGAACTCAAATATTAATTTTGCCCTGTTTTAAACTCAAATATCGATTTTCCCTGTTTTTAATAAAACCGGTTTGGCTCATTTTCGATTAAAACCGGTTTGTCCCAAACCGGTTTGGTTAATTTTCAACGAACCCGGGTTGTGGAAACCGGTTTGCTGATTGTGCACCTGCGTGGTATTATTTGATCCTACGTGGACCCAAAGAAATACAATATTGGCCAGTGTCAAACCGGTTCGACGGAAACCAGTTTCCTGCGGAAAAAAACAACGCAAAAACAGTAGAAAGCAATGAGGCGGGGAAAATGAGCAGCTGAGAGACGAGATGCTGCTCACGTGTCGCTTATTTTTCCTATGCCATCATGAGCAATGACATGGAGTGGGAGTCGAGGCCGATGGAGCCAGCGCAACGACAACAGTCAATACAGCGGACAATACAACACCACCATTAGCCCGGCGGAGCATCAGCGGCCGGGGACCAATCGAATGGAAGTTCAGAAGGAGAGGGGGCTGCAGGAGCAGGTGGAGACGACGAGGCCGATGGAGTTGGAGTGGGAGCCGAGGCGGATGGAGCGGGAGCAGAACGTTTGGGAGAAGGAGCGGGAGTAGCATGCTTGGGAGAATGAGTCAGATCGGTATGCTTGGGCGTAGGAGCAGGAGCAGGTGTGGATGTAGAGGATGGTGATGGTGACGGCGAACGAGACGGCGAAAGCGACGACGAAGGCGCCTTGGTGGGTAAAGATGCTTTTGGGGACGCGGCTGGTGTATGCCATGGATGCCAACCGATTATGGATGCTATGGTGTATGAGATCGAAGAGGTTGCTGAAGTCGTGATTTGGAGGTGCTGGAGAATTCTAGGTTTTTTTAGATGAAGGAGAATTCTAGGGTTTGACGGAACAAAGAGATGCGATGCGCAGGTTCTGTCCTGCTCACGTGAGCAGTTTGACAGCTTTGACTCAAGTGAAACCGGTTTGTTGGGTTATGTAGCCTGATTAGATTAATGGGCTGATCCAGTTTAGGAAGTCCATAATTTGGCAGTGAGGTTTAGGGTTTCTATATCCTAATTAGATAATTAGGGTTTAGATGGTTAGCCTATTTATACCCAACTTGATTATTGTAATTGCATCCAACATCATAGTGAAGAAAACCCTAGCTTGGTAGTGCCCCGCATACGTAGTCACAGAGTATTGACGAACTGGGTATCAAAGTTTGGTGTCCTTGCATCGTTTATTTGTTTTTCTCTCGGCATCACTGCTTGCGCGATCCTAACAACTGGTATCAAGAGCTTGGGTTATAGCAGTCATGCAGAGAGATGGAAAACATCCGGTCGAGAAATTCGATGGGTCAGATTTTGGGTTCTGGAAGATGCAGATTGAGGATTACCTGTATGGTAATGATTTACATCTACCAATTGACGGCAAGAAACCAGAGAGTATGGAGGACGACGTGTGGAAGCTGTTGGACAGGAAGGCGATGAGCGCGGTTCGTTTGTCGTTGTCCAGAGATGTAGCATATCACACGGTCAAGGCCAAAACGACGAAGGAGATGTTGGATACGTTGTCGGCACTGTATGAGAAACCATCCGCGGCGAACAAGGTTCACCTGATGCGTCGGCTTTTCAATCTCAGGATGGCAGAGGGTGCGGGGGTGGCTAAACACTTGAGCGAGTTCAATATGATAATCGCGCAACTGAGCTCGGTTAATATTAAATTCAATGAGGAGTTACAAGCCCTAATTTTATTATTTTCCTTGCCATAGAGTTGGAGCGGGACGGTTACAACAGTAAGTGCGATAGCAGGAAATGAGAAACTTAAGCTTGATGAAGTTAGACACTTGGTAGTGAGTGAAGGAACTCACAGGAAAGAGTCGAAGTCTACTTCAGGATTAGCTTTGAAGGTTGGATGCAGAGGCAGGTCAAAGTTCAGAGGGAACGAGGGACCTGTGAAAGATAAGAGCAAAGTCAAGTGATGGAATTGTGATAGGTTCGGTCATTACAAGGGTGAGTGTAAGGAACCGTCACGGGATATGTTAGGGAGTGCAACCACATAAGATATAGCAGATGCATTGATATTGCGTGTCAAAGATCCAGTAGAGGCTTGGGTGTTGGATTCTGGAGCTTCGTTTCATTCGTGCAGTAGTGGCAGCGTAATGGAAAATTACATATCTGGAGATTTTGGGAAGGTGTATCTTGGTGATGCTGAGTCTTTAGAAGTTGTGGGGAAAGGGGATGTTAGAATCAAAACTCCAGATTATCTATGCTGTAGTTGCGTGGAGTAAGACACATTCCTGGGTTGAAGAAGAATTTGCTATCAGTTGGGCAGTTAGATGAAGATGGTTATGTTGTAATCTTCAGCTGCAGGAACTGGAAGATAGCAAAAGGAGCTAGGGTGATTGCTCAAGGAAAGAAGGAAGGAACCTTGTACAAGCTGAGGAACGTTCAAAACAACATCGCTGGTTCAGGTGGGAGCGGTGATGCGGATTTGTGGCACTGTCGTTGTGGTCACATGAATCAGAAAGTTTCGCAGAGTAGCAAAACTTTGAAGAGGAAGAAGTTGAAGTTGTGCATTTCTTCAACGAAGCTCAAGACGTGAGCTGAAGGCTTGGCACTACCGCCTGCATGGGTTGTTTAGGACGAAGACAATTACGATTGGAATCAGTCTCCAGATGGGAGATTGTTGGGTTATGGAGCCTGATTAGATTATTGGGCTGGTCCAGTTTAGGAAGTCCATAATTTGGCAGTGAGGTTTAGGGTTTCTATTTCCTAATTAGATAATTAGGGTTTAGATGGTTACCCTATTTATACCCAACTTGATTATTGTAATTGCATCCAACATCATAGTGAAGAAAACCCTGGTTTGGTAGTGCCCCCAGACGTAGTCACAGAGTAGTGACGAACTGGGTATCAAAGTTTGGTGTCCTCGCATCGTTTATTTGTTTTTCTCTCGTCATCACTGCTTGCGCGATCCTAACAGGTTTCCCCCAAATCGGTTTCATTGAAAATCAACCAAACCGTTTTGGAAGAAACCGATTTTAGCGAAAAATGAGTCAAATCAGGTTCCCCCAAACTGGTTTTATTAAAAACAGGGCAAAGTCGATATTTGAGTTTAAAACAGGACAAAATCGAGATTTGAGTTTCAAAATAGGGCAAAAATAATAATAATAACTCGAAGAACATTCGTTTTGATACAAATTTAGAACTAATCATGCATATTGGCTCATCTAAACCGAGTTCAATCAGCCAATAAAGTGGTGGTTAAGTTGGTAAGGTTTCTTGACCTATATTGTCAACGTCAAAGGTTCGAGCCCATTGTGCCACTTTTGTTTTCACATTTATGTGGAATTTTCCTAGTCTACATCATTTGCGCATGTTTTCTTCTTTCTCTTCCTCTTCCTTTTGTGTGACATGTGCTTCGCCTTTCTCTTCCTTTTATGTGACATGTGCTTCAAACAATCTAGAAATATATATGTACCCGAGATATACGATGTATGTGGTGTATTCCTTGATATTTTGAATGTAAACCCACAACTAAAAAACCGAGTTTCAATCAAAACAAAGAGTTTTTATTCAAATTGACCCCAATGAGTTTTGGATGTCCCAAATAATCCAAACGAGTGTGGGATATCCTGAATGGCCCTTTTTAATGAAATCAGTTCCTCGGGTGCCAGTTAGTTTTGTTTTCTAATTAATCGGGTCCCATGATCCGGTTATTTTAAAAAAAATGACACGTGGACAACATATATCAACGTACGTGGAAGACCGATGACAAATTTTATTTTTTAGAATACCGGTTTCCCCAAGAATCTGTTTGCCTAAAAAATTAATTCATTATAGCGTCTTTTTTCGTGTTTCTTTCACATTTCAACTTTTCGCTACACTTTTCTATCCAATAATGAGATTTCATTTTTTGAGTCTCTAGCACACCTGACCTAAACACGTCTTTTCAAAATTGATGCAAAAGTTAATTAATTAAAAATTAGAAAGGTTCAATACTTAATTTGAAATGATCTAGGCAATTTTTTAATAATTAACCCTTTAATATTTAGAATGCGGTTCTGGTACAAACTATTCTTATTTATAAAAACTACAAACCGAATTTCAAGCTGACAAGTGTCCAAGTTCGTCGAAATCTCGGATATAACACGGAGGGGCATTATGGTCATTTCACATATATAGGAATGATCAGACTTAACATGGAATGATCAGACTTAAACAGCAATGATCAGACTTAAATTGGAATGATCAGACATAAAAATTAGACTTAAAATAGCAATGATCATACTTAAACAGCAATAATAAGACTTAAACAGCAATGATCAGACTTAAACAGGAATGATGAGACATAAAAATCAGACTTAAAACAGCAATGATCAGACTTAAACAGCAAAGATCAGATTTAAACAGCAATGATCAGACTTAAATTGGAATGATCAGACATAAAAATCAGACTTAAAACAGCAATGATCAGACTTAAAACTACAATGATCAGACTTAAAATTATTATTGTAGCAATGATCAGACTTAAAA